>PITA01016026.1:0-36025 GCA_004023965.1 Spilogale gracilis | reverse complement strand
ATAAAAAAAAATGTCTAAACTAAACTGGCTGAATGTTTGGGACTATTCTGACAATAAAATATTAAACTAAAAAAAAAAAAAAAGGCGGCTTTCTCCTCCCAGGAGAGTAGTTTTGGGCAAGAGGATTGTCACCTGAGAGGTTGACATGAAAGGGTTCCTATAAGACCACACTCCTTGAGGCGCCTGGGTGGCTCAGTTGGTTAAGTGACTGCCTTCGGCTTAGGTCATGATCCCGGAGACCTGGGATCGAGCTCCACATCGGGCTCCCTGCTCGGCAGGAAGCAGGCTTCTCCCTCTCTCACTCCCCCTGCTTGTGTTCCCTCTCTTGCTGTGTTTCTCTCTGTCAAATAATTAAATAAAATCTTAAAAAAAAAAAAAAAAAGAAGACCACACTCCTTGAAAAGCCCCAGGAATGAAAGTAGAGAGGAGAGGGTATACTCGCCAAGTCTGCACTGTGGCTCAGAGTCGGCTGTAAAGACTCGAAGCCCCAAGTAACCCCGTCAAATGATGTATTTTGGGAGCAGTGCTGTTGGGGTCCCAACCCAATGGCCAAGAAAGAATTCTTGAGACATCTTTGATGCAATAAAGTTGGTTTTGTGGGGTGTCTCGGTGGCTCAGTTTGTTAAGCAACTACCTTCGGCTCAGGTCATGATCCCGGAGTCCTAGGATCGAGCCCCGCATCGGGAGATCGGGCTCCCTGCTTAGCAGGAAGCCTGCCTCTCCCTCTCTCACTCCCCAGGCTTGTGTTCCCTCTCTAGCTGTGTTTCTCTCTGTCAAATAAATAAATATTTTTTAAAAAATGACCTGAGCCGAAGACAGTCGCTCAACCAACTGAGCCACCCATGTGCCCCCCCAAAAGGTTTTATTAAAGCAAGGGGACAGGCCCTATGGGCAGAAAGAGCTGTTGCCTCTGGGTTGTAAGGGGTGACTGATTATGTACTTTGGGGTGGGGTGGGGGAGTAAAGACAAAGGGAAGTTCCAAAAGGATTTTCATCTGCTGAAGAAGACTCACAGGATCCTGGAGGCCAGGCTATTGTCAAGGGAAGGTAGTTTTCCCCTGTAGGGAGGCACTAACATCCAGGGGGCTGGGAGTTTCCTGGAGGAAAGTTACACTGTGCATGCCTTAGGTATTGGTCAACGGGCTGCACGTTATATTTGTTTTATCTATATTTCCTTCTGCCTTTATTTCCCACAACACTGGCACTCTCTTCGGCATCTCTCTGCATTTCTGGCATCTGTGTGCCCGTGGCCGTGGTGCCATTCCTAACAGGAGCTGCTGCTAGAGGCTCTAAGCCCACACTTCCCCGTCAGGAGTCCCCAGCGGAGCAGCCCCCCCTCAAAGGTGCACCTGTGCACTCATGCGGCCCCCAGCCGACAACCCACCCTGGCAGATGGCAATCCAGTGGGCTTTCCTCTCACCTGAGGGCGCACCACCCAGCAGCGGGGTCCTCAGAAGGAAAGGAGAAGGCCACTGAGGATCAGGAAACAGGAATCTGGGTGGGGAATCCAGGGTCTTGGCACTCAGGAATGGTCTACACATGGCAGGGTCCTGGCCCTCATAGGCACGTGGCCCGGGACCCCACATTCCAGCCCAGGAGTGTGGCATGGCCAAGGGAGGGCCCAGAGTGGGGCTTCTAAGTGGAATGATGAGCCGCATTCGGGAATGGTGGATGACTCTCTGAAATTATGCTCAGGAGTGACAAGTGATCACACCCTGGGATTACACCCTGGGAGGGTGAATTCCATTTGGGAATTACACTGTGTGGAACGGTGGAGTGCGTTCTGGAATCAGTGTGGCGGTGCGGACTTCCAAGGGAAGCACCCCCAGAGAGAAGCTGGCAGGGTTGTGGAAAACACCTCACGCTGCTCCCGAGTGTCTGAGAATGTCTCGAATCCCTGCGTAACTGGAACAAGCACTCTTCTGTCTTAAACCCACATTTTCACTGCTGCCTTGAAGCCATCACCTTGGAAGAGGCTCAGTCGTGGCAGATTTCGGTTACATATTCATAGCATGGCTTTAGTAATGATAGTTGGAGCAAACTTCAAAAAAATGGAAATAAGGTCTTCCTCCCCCACCCTGTTCAGAATTTCCTGATTATTTTTAGTTAGTCTGGGTGCTCTCCCTTGCCTCAGTGAATTTAACTTGGTTCATTCCATGAAAATCAAATAACTAAAAAGCTAGCAATGTATTTCTGTCACAGATGATATTTTTGTTTGAGTTTTGAAGTGTTTTTATGAATTGGATTACAAAACTAACCAAATCAGAGATGAATTTTGCTCAGGAAGTTGAAGTCTTTTATGAAATAAAATTACCATGAGAAATTGACCTAATTATTCAGAAGTTTCTAATGCAAAAACCTAATAGAGTTTTGAAAGCCCTCCAAAGGAGAAAGCCCAAGAATACAGCTCCCTTGTGGCAAAGAAACACTTTTTATTTATTTATCTCGTAAGAACTATAGCTTTTAGCTCAGGAGAACACTGTTTCAGGATCTTTTATATAAATGCATTCTACTAGTTTTCAAGGCTTCAGTTCTTCAGAACTAGTGTTCTGTTGTGTAATGTTTTTTCCATCATTCTAACCATCGTTGGTTAAATACGAGTGTGATTTTCACATGTAAGTGCTTAAATCTTTCATCCACGTGTAAGTGGCCTACTGTTTTGATGTTTTTTCATGTTGAGGAAGGGCTGGTATGTTTTCATATCATAATAGATGAAAGCCCAGAAGAGCTCTGTGTTGTAATCATTATCTAAACTTTCTGCTTCATGAGGAGTATTTGAAGAGTGTAGCTTGAGCTGGACTTGCCCTGTTCAAAGACTGGACTTTCTCTCAATATAAGGACAGTCTCTTTTGTTTCACTCGCTTCGCTGGAAGAGATTTAGAGAGATGCTTTGACTGGCACTTATCCCCCTGAGGACCATACTCCACTGAGTATAACCACTCCTTATCTGCGGTTTCTCTGGTCCTTCCAGATCCACCACCCCGCCCTGTCTGGAATCTATTTCCAGCACACCAAAGTGGCTCTGCTGGGTGGCTTTCTCCAGCTTTTAACTTCCCCCTCCATAGAGGCCCCAGTCATCTACAGTCTCCAGCAATGTGCTCACTGTGCAGATACGGCTTCCGACAGGCCCCAGCTGGGGAGCCCCCCTGCCTTCAAGGACACTTCAAACAAACACACAAAGAGAAAAGGCTGTGCTTACAGTGCACGCTTGCCCCTGGCACTTCCTTCCAGCCGAAAGCCATTCATACATGCCTCCCACACACGAGGTTTAGAGCCTACAGTCCTATGACCCCAACACCCTTCATGTTGCATTCCACTGCTTTGCAGGAAAAAAATTTCACTTACTCAAACAAAGTCTTCAGTGGAGAATAAATGTCGTTTACGCTGTGAGAAGGAAACTGTGCACCCTAGGATCTGGAATGGCCAGAAAAACCACTAGGGAAGTCTTGACCAAATGGAAATACGGTCCACTGCACACCCAACCCTGAACAGTTAGTAGCACTGTTCTAGGAACTGGGTTGAGGAAGATTCCAAGGCCTCCATGAATAGGAGAGAATTGATACCGTGCTATCAATTGGGTGCTGACGGGACTTCCAGGTTTTTGGAAGTCATGCATCATGCCATTTATCAGGACAGGGACTACTGATGCAGCCCAAGTGAAAGAGAAAAATAAGGAACTCAGTTTTGATTTTGATGTGTTACATTTGAGAGGCTCACATGACACCTGGATCCACTTGGCCTTTGGGTATATCAACACGCCCCTCTGAAAGAGAGGGCTGGGCTAGAGAAATAGATTGGGAGCCACCAGCGTCTATGCAGTAGTGACTGGCTGGGATGGGAGCACCCCGGAGGAGAGTGTAGTGGAAGCTGAGAAGAGGTTGGACAGAATCACCAAGAACCCCAACTCTAGGAGGAAGAACAGTTCTAGCTCCATTACTTACTATTTCTGCCTCCTGTCCCAACTGGTGAGATTTTATATCAACACATGCTAGACTTTAGTTTTTTCCTCTGTAAAGTGGGAATGATTTCTCCTTCCTGTATCCCATATTGTCATCAGGATCAGTTGATTTCTGGTGAAACATGGTGGGTTGAATAAACATATTTACTACTGGTCCTTCCAAAATTCCACTGAAATGCTTGTAAACTGGGGCAAAGGCACTAGGCAGCAGGAAAAAAGGAAAGAGGCAGAAGATGGCGGTGATGACATTTGGAGAACGGAAATACACAAAGACAAGTGGCAATGGATTTAGAAACCAAAGAACGAGGTGTGCCTGGGTGGCTTAGTTGGTTAAGCGCCTGACTCAGGTCATGATCTCAGGGTCATGAGATCAAGCCCTGATTCAGGTTCTGTGCCAGCACGGAGCCTGCTTGAGATTCTCTCTCTCCCTCTCCCTCTAGCCCTTCCCCTGACTGTGCTGTCATGCTCTTTCACACACACACTCTCTCTCTCTCTCTCTCACTCTCTCTCTCTCTCTTTCTCTAACGATTGCCAGGCCAGCAGTGAGGGCAAGATAATCAGAAGCTGGCTATGTTTGAGGGGAGCCTTAAAGTTTATAGAGGTTTTCTCCTGCTTCTCTGACTCTCTCTCTTTCCTCAGATCTCCCTTTCATTTTAAAGAAATAACTGTTCAAAGGGGGAAATATACTGGTACCTTGTCTGGATAAACCACAATGTATCCATGCTCTTACCATGGACCATTAGGTTGTTTCCAGCAAAAATGAAGAAATGTGCAGAAAAAATAAAGGTCTGTAAAAGCCCATGGAGATGAGACACAGTAACATCTAAGGGTTGTTACCTGTGGAAGAGAAGAAAGACAAGGAAAGGAATGGAGAATGGAGATATAGCTGTGTTTTATTCCCCAGCCCCACATTTATGTATTTATTTTGGGCTTTCTTGAGATACAAGTGACCTATAATGTCATGTAAGTTTAAGGTATACAGTGTGATAATTTGATATACACATTTGACATACATGTTGAGAAATGATCAAGACAATAAGGGGAGCTGACACATCTACCATCTCAGGAAGAACTTGTAAGATTACTCTCTTAGCAACTTTCAAGTGTTGTGAACTACAGTCACCACGCTGTCCATTAGATCTCCAGAACGGATTCATCTTACAACTGGAAATTTGTACCCTTTGGCTGCTTTACCCATCACCCACTGTGGCAGCCTCCGACACTGTTTCTTTGAGTTTGACTTTTTTCGGATCCCACATATAAATGAAATAATACAGTATTTGCTTTTCTCTGTCTGACTTAGTTCACTGAGTATAATGCCCTTCAGGGTTATCCGTGTTGTCACGAGGGCAAGATTTCCCTCTTTTTTATAACTGAATAATATTCCATTGCTCAGTGGTGTGTGTGCATATGTATGTATCATAATATCTTTATCCGTTCAGCCATCAATAGACACTAGTTTTTTTCATGTCTTGGCTATCGTAAATAATACTGAAATGAACACAGGGGAGCAAGACATCTCTTTGAGATCCTGTTTTCATCTCCTTCAGAAACCTAGTCATGGTAGTTCGAGGGACCTCTATATAGTTTTCCGGAGTGGCTATGCCAAGTGACATTCCCACCAGCGATGAATGAGAAAAGTCCCTTTTCTCCCCATTCTCACCAGCACCGGTTATCTCATGTCTTTTTGATGATAGCCACTCTCACAGGTGTGACATTATACATCATTGTGTCTTTGACTTGCGTTTCCCTGTTGATTAGTGATGTTAAGCACATTTTCATGTATCTGTTGGCAACTGGTTTCTAGATCTTAGGAAAAATGTCTTTGGAAAATTTCAGGTTCTTTGCCCTTTTTTTTTTAATTGCGTCATTTGTTCTTTTGCTATTGAATTGTATGAATTCCTTATATATCTTAGATATTAACCCCTTATCAAATAAACAGTGTGCAAGTATTTCTTCCATGAACTAAAACATTAGTTATTTTGAGGAAGGAAAACCAAAATCTCCTCATCAGTATGCAAGGACACAGAAGTGACGGTGGGTAAAGGCACCATGCTGAAGAGCACCGGGCTTCCTGACCAGCTCGAGTTTAGAATCTTCATGAAGACGTGAAGCCCAGGACTCTGGTTATGGGTCTGGCCCTCCTCTCTTAGGCATTGTGAGACCTGGCTCTGGCTGTCCTCTGGTCTCTGTCCTGTGAGGCCCCGTGACAAGGCCCCTCCAACTTCCACTGCTGTGGGACCCAAGTTAGAATCAGAGCTGCCCTAGAGAATCCAGGGCCTAGAGAGCAAAAAATTCTGGAAAATTCTATTCTAGAATCAGCCAGCCACCAAAGAAGGGAGGAGCAAGAGAGTGCCTGTCCTGTGTCCTTTATAATACCAAGTCACCCCAATAGCACTTAGGTCGCTGTCGGTTGACAATGCTGTGGGCATTGTTTGTGGTAGCAATCGACTCCTTCCCTGGCTCCTTCACTTTACTGTGATGATGGACTTATGATACGGGAATGATGTTCTCTGCAGATATATTACCTTTGGTTGTTAAGAGCTAATAGATCTGCTTCATTAATTGCAAGCTATTTTTAGCCTTATTGTTAAATGGAGAGACAGATTGCATCAATGAGACAGTAAAGCTTACCTTAACCCAACTAATACAAGCTTCATGAAGCAGTGCTTTGTGGCTTTCCTTTAGTTCCAGAGGAGCCTGGTCATAGCCACATCCATGCAGTATTTGGTCTTTGACTATAAAAATACTTTTCAGAGTAACTTTTTTAAAATTATAAGAAACGTATGGGTGCCTGGATAGCTCAGTCTTTAGGCATCTGCCTTCAGCTCAGGTTATGATCCCAGGGTCCTGGGATCCCTCTCCACATCGGACTCCCTGCTCAGCGGGAAGCCTGCTTCTCCTTTTCCCACTCCCCCTGCTTGTGTTCCCTCTGTCGCTGGCTCGCTCGCTCTCTGTCAAATAAATAAATAAAATCTTAAAAAATAATAAAGTTATAAGAAACAATATACTAACATTCTGTAAAGCTTACCAAGTAAAAGGAAACAGAAGAAAAAAAAATTATCCTTCATCTCAGCCACCCTGATATAACAATTGCCTTTACCCTGGCCTTCAAATGATTTTTCTTTCCTTTTTTTCTTTTTTTTTTTTAAGGTTTTATTTATTTATTTGACAGAGAGAAACACAGCTAGAGTAGAGATACATTTCCTATGTATCTAGTAATAGCATCATGGCAATTGGGTATATTTTTAATTTAACACTACATTGTAATTGTGGCTGCAGAGTGGTCCTAGCTTCACTTGAAATAAACTTTTAATCCTGAAATAAATTTAGATTTATTGTTAGTTGCAAAGATAACAGAATTCCTGCCCATGTTTCACCCAGTTTCTCTTCATGGTAACGTTGTCCATAACTATGGCACATTGATCAAGTCTAAAAAATTAAGTAGTGATAGTACTACAGTACTAACTAGTAATAGTACCATATTATCAACTGAACTGCAGACTATTTGGATTATCATTGGTTTTTCCATTAATGTCCTTTTCTGCTCCACATCCAGTCCAAGCTACCACAACGCATTTGGTCAAAATCACTGACTGTCACTGTATTACAGTCCATCCACGTAATACACCACTATTGACCTATCACCCTGTTTCAAATATCTAGATTATTGCTATTTTTTTATGTATCACAAGTGATCACAGGCAGAACATATTCATGGTAACAGCCTTCTCTTCTTTTAAGCTTCTTTTCCTCACAACAGACTGTAACCCCACTTCCGAGAGCCCAAGGAAAGGGACATATTTATGGCTGTGGGTACTGTTGCGCCTCGCCAAATTGGCTTCCAAGATGCCTGTGCTCATTTACACTGTCATAAGTAATCTTCTGAGAATAGCACATTCATGCACTCTTGTCAGCATTAGCTACTCTCACTTAAACATTCTGGCTAATTTAATAGGTGAAGATGACATCTCAATTTTTAAAAATTGTGTTTATTTGAAAACTACAATTTGAATATTTTGCCACGTGTGTTTACCAGCTATATTTTCTTTTTTTGTGGGTTGTCTCTTCATATTTTATTTATTAGGGTCTGAATATGTTTTTTTATCAATATGTATGAGTTTTATAGTAAAGATAGCCCTTGGCCTGTCATTTTGTGCAGTGATTTATCCTTCGATCTGTTCTTCTGATTTTCTTTTGCGATTTTTGAAGAACACAGTGAAAGTATTATGATGCGGAATTCATCACTTTTCTTTTGATTTAGTTTCTTTACCTTTTTTAAGGTTAGAAAGGTTTCTCCTCGAGAACAAAAATCTGATTTTAAAATCCAATTCTCTTCTATAATTTGATTTCCCATCTTTAACCATTTGATTCTTCTGGAATATTTTTGGTATTTGGCCCAGATGTCTGACCTGGCCACCTCTTGCTCACCAGCTGCAGAAGACCACACCTCTTTCATCATCAACAGTGAAAGCCATCTTTGTGTTCCCAAATGAGTGAATGACATACACCCCCTTCCCCTGTGTTGCCCAAGGCAGAATCCTTGGAGATCTCCTGATTCTCTCCTCTCCTTCACCCTCCACATTCACTCAACTACAACACCCTAGTGGTTCTATTCAGTTCTTCCTCCCACTTTTTGGGGGAAGAGTGTGTACTGCTTGGAACACTTTTCCACCCCACTTTGCCTCATCCCTACTAGTCTGGAAGGTGGAGTCAGGTGTGTCCTTGCTTGGTGCCACAAAAGTGCCCCATGTTGCTCTTCATGTTTTTCACACCCAGCTGTAATGTGCTGCTTATTTGTGGTCCTCTGTCTCTTGCATCATTAATGTAGCCTCGCTGACTAACCCAGTGCCTGAAACATAGAGGAGCTCAATACGTATTTGTTAGTTATGTGAAAGATCTAATAAATGAGTATATATATGCCAGTGAAGGAGGAGTCATACCTAACTGTGTCTCAGCAGGGTTTGATTAGAATATTTTCCTGCAGAATATGAAAGTAAAGGGGATAACATATTGGAATTCGTGCTTTTTATGATATGAAGATATCATGGATACTGTAGCTTGGCTTGTTCAACATCCGTTTATTCTCCTTCTAGGTGCCATGACTGTCATGCAAAGGCTGGAAAAATTAAAATGACATTTTTCAGACTGCCTTGCAGCCAGTATTCTGGATGTAAAGTGGGTCTCACCAGTGAAATGCATTCTTGGGACAAACGGAAGGCAGGTGTGGGTTGAAGGCCACTTTCCCGCTGCTGTTTCTCCTCCTTAAGCAAGGCCATCAAAACATAAAAACTCATCCTTCCAAGGTTCACCATCACTTTGTGGGTGTCTGAGGGCAGTCCCAGTCTCATGGCAGGATTGAGTGTGAAGGCAGTGACTTCTTGGTTTTGAATCACCACTAAAGCTAGTTTCTCTCTCTCTCTCTCTCTTTCATCTATATATTTATCTATAAAATAGAGGGGATGGTGAGTTATGAATTCCATTCCACTGGCCTTCTCAGCAATTCTGGAACCACACTTCTACTTAAAATACTTAGAGTGTTTTCTGTTTTCTGTACTGAACCGTGACAGATGCACGTGCATGAGGGCACCAGAACTGGGGTCACACTTGTTGACTCAAGTAGCCTGCCTTGATCAGTTGTCATTTTCCCTAAAGTAAATGGAGAAAGTTCTGTTCCTAGGGTTTAGGAGGAAGTTGTGCTTCCTGGTTATTCTATGGTTCTGTGAGGTTCTGATCATTTCCACTATCTTCCCCCCACTTCGCAGTCTCCTTTGAGATTTTGTTGCATAAACCTCTTAAATCAGCAAAAAGCTACCAGTAGTGGGTAATTATACAGCTAGACCTAAAGATAAAAATACACAGAGAAAATATAAGTGGATGATTAAAATATTTAATATAGAAAGAGTTCTTTTAAATCAATAAGAAAGAAATTAACAACCCAATTAAAAATGCACAAAACACATGAACAGAGGAAGAAAAATGGCCAAGGAAGATATTAAAATATTCAATTTTTTCTTATCAGATTACTTGGGTGCCTGTGTGGCTTAGTCGGTTGAGCATCTGATATTTGGTTTTGGCTCAGGTCATGATCTTAGAGTCGTGAGATCGGGCCCCATGTCAGACTCCACACCAGGTGCTTGAGATTCTCTCCTTCTCCCTTTGCCCCTCCTACTCATGCTGCCTCTCTCTCTCTCTAATAAATAAATAATTCTTTAAAAAAATTAGCAAAGACTGTTTTAATAAAAATTTATTTTTTCAGTCTTCCAAAATTCATTGTTTATGTCCCACACCCAGTGCTCCTGCAATTCGTGCTCTCAATACCCACCACCAGGCTCATTCATGCCCCCACCCCCTCCCTTCCAAAACCCTCAGTTTGTTTCTCAAAGTCTCTCATGCTTCATCTCCCTCTCTGATGTGGCCCAGTTCACAATTCTAGCAAAGACTTTTAAACAATACTCAGGTCTGGTAAAGATGTATTACTTCTACTGGGCATTCTCATAAGACCTCCATAAGCTTCCAGATTGGCTAATTTTCTAGATGTTAGTTTGGTTATATTTATAAAAAGTCCTTAAAATATCCATTCTCTAGGATCAGTAGTTCTGAACTATTGAAGCAGTTTTGCCCCCAGGAGCCATTTAGCAATGTTTGGAGATGATTTTTGGTTTTCGCAACTATGGTTGGGGGTGCTATTGGCATCTATGGGCACCAGGGATGATATCCAACGTCCTACAGTGCACAGAAGCACTCCCACAAAAACAAACTCATGTAGCCCAAAAGGTCAATGGTATTGATATTGAGAAATTCTGTCTTAGATACAAGAATTTTGCTTTAAGAATTTTTCCAAATGAGAAAATCAAATGTATTTAAAGATTCATTTATTCAATCCTTTTGGGAGAACAGTAAGTTTAAACAGTAGCTATTGAAACTTAAAATGCATATACCCATAATTTTTAAAATTTTAATTCAAGTATAATTAACATACAGTGTATATTAGTTTCAGTGGAATAGTTTACTGTTTCAAAAATTCTATACATTACTTGGTGCTTGCCATGATAATTGTACTCTTAATACCGCTCACCCCCCCCACCTCCTCTCTGGTAACCACTAGTTTATTCTCTATATTTAAGATTCTGTTCTTTTGTTTGTCTCTTTTGTCTTTATTCATTTATTCTGTTTCTTCAATTCCACATATGAGTGAAATCATATGGTATTTGTCTTTCTCTGACTGACTTATCTCACTTAGCATTATACCCTCCTACCTGTGTTGTTGCAGTTGGTAAGATTTCATTATTTTTACAGCTGAGTAATATTTCTCTCTCTGTGTGTGTGTATATACATACCACATATTCTTATCCATTCACCTATTGATGGACACTTGGGTTGCTTCCGTAATTTGGCTATTGTAAATAATGCTACAATAAACATAGGTGTAAGTATACCTTTTTGAATTAGTGACTTCATATTTTTTGCATAAATACCCAGTAGTAGAATTACTGGATCATATGATAATTATATTTTTAATATTTTGAGGAATTCCATATTCTTTTCCACAGTGGCTGCACCAGCAGACTGCATTCCCACCAACAGTGCACAAGAATTTCTTTCTCTCCATATCTCACCAACACTCATTGTTTCTTGTGTTTATGATTTTAGCCCTTCTGAGTGTGAGATGATATCTCGTTGTAGGTTTGATTTGCGTTTCCCTGATGATCAGTAATGTTGGCGTCTTTTCATGTGTCTGTTGGCTATCTGGATGTCTTCTTTGGAGAAATGTCTTTTCATGTCTTCTGCCTGTTTATAAATTGGATTAGTTGTATAAATTGTTTATATATTTTGGATATTAACCCTTTATCAGATATGTCATTCACAGTATCTTTTCCCTTTTAGTAGGTTGCCTTTTAGTTTTATTGATTATTTCCTTTGTTGTTCAGAAGCTTTTTATTTTGATGTAGTCACAATGGTTTTTCATTGTTGTTTCCCTTGCCTCAGGAGACATAGCTAGAAAAATGTTGCAAATGACCAATGTCAGAGAAACTACTGACTGTGCTCTTTTCTAGGATTTTTATGGTTTCACATTGTACATTTAGGTCCTTAATCCATTTTGAGTTTATTTTTGTGTATGGTGTAAGAAAGTGGACCAGTTTCATTCTTTTGCATGTAGCTGTCTAGTTTTCCCAGCACCATTTGTTGCAGAGTCTATCTTTTCCCCATTGCTTATTCTTGCCTCCTTTGTTGAAGACTAGTTGACCATATGGTTTGAGTTTATTTCTGGGCTATTCTATTCTATTCTATTCATCTATTTGTCTAGTTGTATATCTTGAAATCTGAGATTGTGATACTTCCAGTTTGTTCTTCTTTTTCAAGATTACTTTGGCTATTCAGGGTCTTTGTGGATCCATACAAATTTTAGGAATATTTGTTCTAGTTCTGTGAAAAATGCTTTGGTATTTTGAATGAGATTGCATTAAATCGGTAGATTGAGGGACTCCTGGGTGGCTCAGTCAGTTAAGCATCTGCCTTCAGCTCAGGATCCTGGGATTGAGTCCTACATCGGGCTCCTTCCTTGGTGGGGAGTTTTCTTCTCCCTCTGCCTGCTGCTCCCCCTGTGTGTGCTCTCTCATCAAATAAATAAATAAAATCTTGAAAAATATATCTGTAGATTGCTTTGGGTAGTATGGACATTTTAACAATATTTGTTTTCCATAAATAGGATCTTTCCTATTTATGGAGGATCTTTCCATTTGTTTATGTCATCTTCAGTTTGTTGGAGGATCTTTCCATTTGTTTATGTCATCTTCAGTTTGTTTCATCAGTGTTTTATAGTTTTCAGAGTTACAGGTCTTTCACCTTCTTGTTTAAATTTATTCCCAGGTTTTTTATTATTTCTGGTATAATTGTAAATGGGGTTTTCTTAATTTCTCCTTCTGCTACTTCATTATTCATATGTAGAAATGATTGACCTTACTGAATTCAGTTATCAGGTCTAACAGTTTTTTGGTGGAGTTCTTAGGGTTTTCTATATATAGTACCATGTCATCTATAAATAGTGAAAGTTCTACTTCTTTCTTACCAGTCTGCATGACTTTTTATTTCTTTTTCTTATCTGATTGCTGTAGCTAGGACTTCCAGTACTATGTTGAATAAAAATGATGAGAGTGAACATTCTTGTCTTATTCCTAATCATAAGGGGAAAGCTCTCAGGTTTTGCCATTGAATACAATATTAGCTGTGAGTTTTTCATATGTGGCCTTTATTACGTTGAGGTATGTTCCCTCAAAACAACAACAAAAAACCTTTGTTGAGGGTTTGATCCTGAATAGATGTTGTACTTTGTCAAATACTTTTTCTGCAACCATTGAAATGATCATATGGTTTTTATCCTTTCTCTTGTTGATGTGATGGATTATGTTGATTTATTTGTGAAAATCAAACTACCCTTGCATCCCAGGAATAAATCCCCCATGAGCATGGTGAATGATTTTTTATGGTAGGTTGGATTTGTTTCACTAATATTTTGTTGAAGATTTTTATTTCTATGTTCATCAGAGACATTGGCCTATATTTCTCTTTTGTTGATAACTATTTATCTGGTTTTGGTGTCAGGGTGATGCTGGCTTCATAGAATGAATGTGGAAGCTTTCCTCTTCTATTTTTTGGGATAGTTTGAGAAAAATGTGTTATTAACTCTAATTTAATTATTTGGTAAATTCACCTATGAAGATGTCTGGTCCTGGACTTCTATTTCTTGGGAATTTTTTTGATTACAGTTCTAGCCAGATTCAATTTCATTGCTGGTAATCTACCTGTTCAAAGTTTGCATTTCTTCCTGATTCAATTTTAGGAGGTTGTATTTTTCCAGGAATTTATCCATTTCTTCTAGTTTGGCAATTTGTTAACCATATAACTTCTTAATAAAAATTCCCTTTAATCCTTTGTATTGCTATGTTGTCAGTTGTTATTTCTTTTCTTTCATTTGTGACTTTGTTTATTTGTGTCCTCTTTATCTCTGTCTCTCTCTTTTTCATGGGTCTGGTTAAAAGCTTTATCAGCTTTGTTGATCTTTTCAAAGAACCACCTCCTGGTTTCATTGATCTGTTCTATTGTTTTTGGGTTTTTTTTAGTTTCTATTTCATTTCTTTCTTTCTTTCTTTTTTTTTTCTTTCTTTTTTTTTAAAGATTATTTATTTATTTATTTGAGAGAGAGAGACAGGATCCCAGGACCCTGAGAGAGAGAGAGAGATCACAAATAGGCAGAGAGGCAGGCAGACAGAGAGGAGGAAACAGGGTCCCCGCTGAGCAGACAGCCAGATGTGGACCTTGATCCCAGGACCCTGAGATCATGACCTGAGCTGAAAGCAGAGGCTTTAACCCCCTGAGCCACCCAGGCACTCAATTTCATTTATTTCTGTTTTCATCTTTATTATTTCCCCCCTTCTATTGGTTTTGAGTTTTGTTTGTTCTTTTTCTAGCTCCTTTGGGTATGAGGTTAGGTTGTTTATTTGAGATTTTTCTTACTTCCTGAAGTAGGCCTGTATTGGTATAAACTTCCCTCTTAAAACAGCCTTTGCTGCAGTTGGAAGATTTTGAAACATTGTGTTTTCATTTTCCTTTGTCTCCATGTATTTTCTTATTTCCTCTTTGATTTCTTGGTTAACCTATTCAGTATTCAGTACTATGTTATTTAACCTCCAGGTATTTGTGGTCTTTCAGATTTTTTTCTTGTGGTTGATTTCTATTGTCAAACTGTTGTGGTTGAAAAGATGATGATATGATTTCAGTCTTTCTGAATTTGTTGAGACTTGTTTCATGGCCTAATGTGTAACCTATTCTGGAGATATTGCATGTGCACTTGAAAAGAATGCGTATTTCACTGTTTTAGTATAGATATATCCATAACTTTGAATAGGTTTCCATCCTGGAAATACTCAGACATGAACAAAAAGGCACATACACAAATGTTCTCAGCATTATTTTTAACAGTAAAAATTTGGAAACAACCTAAATATCAATCTGTGGAGTAAGTTAGTATACTTTTGTGCTCTAAGTAAGCAGAGTATTTGGCCTTCCCACCTCCCTGTGATCTTTTCCTAGGATCTGATTCCCCTCTAAGGAGCCTTCAGTACTGTGGATGGGATCAACAGAAGAACTATTCCCAAGATGACTTTCATCCTGTCAGTTCCCAGTTTGGAAGCCAGAAAAAACTGATCTTCCCTCGTGGCTCCCTCCCTGACCCTTTGGTTGGGTCAAGAGGGAGTCACATTACTTAAGTTTGGCCAACTTCGACCTTGAACCAAGGTGGAGCCAGAGAGTAGTTGAAGACCAAATCCCCGAGTGACAGCAGTGGTGGCAGTGGTAGGTGTCTGTGGGCAGGCAGGGCTGGCAGCTGTCTCCGAGACTGCCAGTTCTTGCCAGGTGACAGCACTGAGCCTCCACTACTGGGCCCAGCAGGGAGGCCTTGGTTTCTGTCAGTAAAAACATGGATGGGAGGCCCCAGCAGCAGTCTAATATATTGTTACATTAGATCTCTGTGAACTGGCGGCCAGTGTAACCTAACTGATATGCTAGCGCATTCTATACTGTTGTTAAAAAGAAGGCTCATCAGGCCATACTGGCAAGTGAGAAATCAGCTGGAAGAAGGTTCATCACTCAGGCTCTTTCATTTATTAGTCTCTTTTTATGGAGATTGATTGATTGATCAGTGTAGATTTTACGTATTTATTTGAGAGAGAGGGAGCACATGAGAGAGCACAAGCAGGGGGAGGGGCAGAGGGAGAGGGAGAAGCAGACTCTCCACTGAGCAGGGAGCCCAGATTCATGACAGGATCCCAGGACCCTGAGATCATGACCTGAGCCAAAGGCAGAGGCTTAAACAGCTGAGGCACCCAGGCATCCCTCCTGGAGCATTATGTGAAATTGCAAAATACTGGAAATGAATTCAGTGTCTAACAAGAGTGGAAGGAAAAAGAGTGTAGATTGTGGCACATGCAGTACTGTTGTTCCCCAACGGTCTGGTTTCAAAGTCCGTGGTTCAGTTACCCTCCATCAGCCGGTCTGCAAACAGATGAGTCCCCTTTCTGACACATCATCAGAGGCTCAGGAGCAGCCTAGCACCCCATCTCCGTGCCTAAGTCATTTGCCTCACGTCACTTCATTGTGTAGGCACTTTATCATGTCTCATTATCACAAGAAGAGGGGTGAGTACAGTACAATAAAGCATTTTGAGAGAGACCACATTTATATAACCTTTACTGCAGTATGTTATTGTAATTGTTCTATTTTATAATTAGTGATTGTTAACCTCTTACTGTGCCTAATTAATAAATTAAACTATCAAAGGCATATATTTATAGGAAAAAACATAGTGTATATATAGGGTTCAGTACTATCTGTGGTTTCAGGGATCCATCTAGGGGTCTTGGAAAGTCTCCTGCACAGGTAACGGAGAATCACTATATACAGAACAATTAACAGCCATTAAAAATAATTAGACTGGGGGCACCTGGGTGGCTCAGCAGTTCAGCCTCTGCCTTCAGCTTAGGTCATGATCCTAGAGTCCTAGGATCAAGCCCCGCATCAGGCTCCCTGCTCAGCAGGAAGCCTGCTTCTCCCTCTCTCACTCCCCCTGCTCCTGTTCCCTCTCTGGTTGTCTTTCTCTCTGTCAAATAAATAAAATCTTTAAAAAATAATAATAATGATCACTCTATCCAAATGTTGACAGGACTCATTTATAAATTTTAGCCATCTGTGTATGTTTATAAACATAAAATTTATTATTCATAACTATAGTTATTTATGATAAGGACACAGTAAAACATTTGAAGTTTTCTAACCTCATTTTACACTTAGCCATATTTTTGAGATGTTCTGTAATAGGAATACATGAACTTTGTAAACAGACATAGTTATATAACATACCTATAAAACATATATATGTCACTAAGTAAAAAGAAAAAAAAAATTCATCATCTTCCTTTCCTTCCTTTGATTCCAAGCTCTGAGACTACAGTCGGAAGTGCCTGGTCTCCCTTTGGTGGCCCCTGTGTGCTAGAAGTTACAGAATGGACTGAGGGCCGTACCATTGCCAGGCTGGGAGGGGACAGCAGAGTTCTGGTGCCGTACAGGTGTGGCAGGCCAGAGAGGTGTCCGATTTCTGTCCCACACACCATCTTTCCCTATGCTGTCCGTGAGAAGGACATTCAACATGGCCGCATGGAACCTCTAACACAGCCTCTTTTGCTTTGGGGCAGGCAAGGTGGAGCCTCCCCTCGATATCATGCTATTGGCATTGAACTGCACAGCCCTCAGCGTCCAGTGGAGAATGCCCCCGTATCCCAGGAGCCCCATCACTGGCTATACTGTGAGTACCTAGGCGGATCTCTGTCCTGGGGTCCTTGGGGTAGCCATACGCCCTTCCCACCCTTGCTCCTCTTGTAGAGCGCCTCCTTACACCAACCCTCCCCTATCAATCACTGCCCTAGTTTCCTTACATGAAACCAGAGAAAATGGTTCCCTTTTAAGCGTATTTATAAGTGCCTGAACAGTCAGTTAGGATCTATAGAGTCCTTACTCTGTTTGGGGAGGGGGAAATATAAACTAAGTAGAAGATGTGGTTCCTGCTATCCAGCTGCCCACAGTCAAGCTCAGAGGCTAAAGCAGAAGCATGGGAAGTAATAGGGAGTCACTAGGGAATGTTGTCAGCAAGTACAAAATACTGTTGAATCTGAATTAAAGACATGGACAGGAGAAGTGGGGGAGGGGGCAGAAAATGCATTCCTACCTATCAGAAGATAGGTTCACCAACATGTTTGTTTGAACATGGTTTTTTTTTAATGAGTCAACTTTTAGGAGTTAGGAGATTTCAAATAAATATATGGAGTTCTCAAAGCTCTGGGAGTATCCCGAGAGCTGTCCACACCAGGTCCACATTCCTACAGGGCACCGAGCCCATGGAGCTGGGCTGCCCACTTTAGATGGGACAGAACCCCCCTCCCACTCTCCATAGCGCCCAGATCTGTAACTCCCTTCCGCC
The DNA here is from genome assembly GCA_004023965.1 of Spilogale gracilis. NCBI lineage: Eukaryota > Metazoa > Chordata > Mammalia > Carnivora > Mephitidae > Spilogale > Spilogale gracilis. The sequence continues at coordinate 18,039 of PITA01016026.1, read as the reverse complement.
TCCCTTTCACTAAAAATAGACCCTCGTCCTGTTGTCTTCTTAAGGCAGAGAAATGTGTTTCTGAACTCCTGTTACATAGAAAGTGGGACAATGGAAGAGTACCCGAGAAAGTCATGGTTTGGGGAAGACTAGCAGGGGCTGCGTCCAGCCCCCTCTCCCACTTCACTGACACACATCTTGTCCGGCCGTCAGCAGGTTAATGTGGGTGCGAGCCCAGCCGCGGGGAGCTGGTGTTTTTGATAGAATCGGGCTCAGTGGGGTCAGCGAGGCCGTGCACCCCGGAGCCCCCTTCGGCTGTGTATGGAGCTCCAACCGCGGGCCCTTGACCTGCTCTCACCCAGATGCCTCCCTCTTTTCCAGGTCTTTTACTCGGAGGTGGGCGCGGATAAATCCCTGCAGGAGCGGTCGCACCGCGTGCTGCTCAGCCAGGACGCCACGGCCCGGGTGAGTAGCTGCAGCGAGGCGGCCCCCTCCAAACACACGTGCAGTTGGCATTGCAGCGATCTTCAGGATTTCTAACGGGCTGTGTGCATGTGTGTACATGTGTGTCTGTGCACAGCTGTATATGTAGCAATCATGTGTGCACAGTCCTGTGGAATTTACACACATCTTCATGCCCACGCCCTCACCACACCCTCGCCCCCGCAGCTCCAGGAAGGCAGACGCACTCCCATCCTGGACTCAACACCACCCCCCCCCGCCCCGCCCCACTTATCCGCCGAGAAAACAGCCACCTTACAGCTGTTTTTTCCTTCATGAAGTTCGATGCCGACTTTTAAAAAATCCCCATAAAGCTTTATAAGTAAATATGACCCATCTGTATCCTCCCAAGTGCCTGGAGACACAATGCAGAAGAAAATGATGTAATTTGAAATGTATATTCGATCGGTCCAAGTTGTTTATTTTTCTTGTCAACTCTGGTGCCGGTCCCTCCATGTCTATTTCTTTCCTCTTTCCTGTTAAGGTCTCCCCGGGTGAATTTTCCTGCCTTAGGCATGTTCTGTTTTCTTTCCTCCACTCCTCCTCCTTCCCTTGTTCTACTGCAATACTCCGAGAGGCTAGAGCCTTTTGAGTTGCTCTGCAAAGTTAGCCTGGGTGCCCCGACCTCCCGGTAGTGGGGCGACTCTGTAACCCGTGCCCACTCTAGGCACAGAAGCCTCGCAAGGGGCACCTGTTACTGTTAGGTGCTATTCCTCGTGCTTTCCATTTGCTCCCATTTAATCTTCACAACTATCCTGTGACCTCATTTGACTGACAAGGATGGTGAGACTCAGATGAAATCACTCTCCCCACATCACCTTAGTGAGAAACGGCGTCAACTGGAAACCCAGGGCAGACTGACTTCTGAGCTCTGCTCTGGCTATTTATTTATTTATTTATTAATTTTTACCAAGACTCTTCAAAAAGAGGAGAGATACATTTGCAGCTTCGTATACTTTCAGGATACACTTTTAATCTCAGACTTTGGTGCCAGCTGCCCTCATTTGCCCCAGAAGTCCTCAGCCCCAACCTCTATGGTTTACTTTATCCTCAAAGGGGAGACCGACTTAGCCCACCTAGGAAGCCGCTACTTGAGGTTCTGTCTCATCTCAGCACTGGAACTTTCAACAAGCACCTGGACCCTGGCAAGGAGCCAGCAGTGTCCCCAGCCACCAGCCTATAGCGCTGTCCAGGCAGCGAGGGCACAGCGCCAGTGACAGATGCTTTGAGGTCTGGGCAGTGCATCTGAAATCATGATCCTGCCCCAAACACTGGCACCTCTGGGGAGGGCACGGCAGTGCAAATGTGAAGCACAGGGCCAGGATGGAAGTAGGCACCCTGGGCTTCTACACATCCTTCCTGCACTTACAGGTTGGGTAGCTTCAGCCAGAATCCTCTCATGTGGCTAAGCCGTAACTTTCTCCCACGAAAGGGGTGTCATAGTTACACTGTTGTGAGTTTCAAATAAAATGGTATATATAAAAGCCTTTGGTTTTAAAATGTAAAGAAGCCAGATAGACGTTGGTGATCATTCCTGATGATCACTGCCTTTATGTTAAATACATTCTGTTAAATACATTAGAGTATGCTATCAAATTATACCTTGCCCGTTTCAACAAACTTTCACATTGCTGCCATACTCCCAGAATAGAATAACACAGAGTCCCAATTCTTGGGCAGATTTCAGTCTTACTTGGAAAACCGCATTCTTGCTGATAAGCAGTTGGGAAGCAACATAAGACCAATGTCATTAACATGCTGCTTAATAGACAGAAGTTTCTCAGAAAGGGGAAGATTAGTATATGAACAAGCAGTTGAACTAGGGACTGAGAATTGAAGCAGGAGGAATTTCTAGAAAGACAAAGGAGAGGGAGGAACACTGAAATCAAAAAGAATAGTGTGAACCAAGAGGACAGGCCTGCGTGTGTGTGCATGTCCACATGCTCGTGTGTTCTGGTGGGGAGGTGGGGGGAGGTGCAGAATATCCAGAACCGAGAGAGGAAATCATGCGAGGACATAAAGGCAGTGAGTCAGGAAGAGGGGAAGGGTCTGGTATAACAGAGTGGGTTCTGGATTCAGAGACTTGTGTTCAGTGTGCTGTATTACAACAAGCTAACTCTACTGGACCTCAGTTCTCTGTAGACGGAACATGATCTAAATAGTGTCTATACCATAGGTAGCGTATCTGTGATTTCCAAACTGTGTGCCAGGGAACCCCAGGGCTGTGCAGCAAAGCCATGGGGGAACTGCGGAATGTTGCAACTTCTCAAGGGAAAAAGGGACATCTGTGTGAACAACCGCTACCAGGTTGTTTTGGTATAACTACAGAATAAATGGAATGCTTAGGCATTTCTTTGACATTAAAGGTGCTATAAAAATATTCCTGAGACAGCAGAGGGGCCATGAGCAGAGAAAATCTGGGAACCCTCTGGCCTGTATCATATCAGTCTCTAGTGAAAGGACTCTGTGATCACTAAACGGGGTCCTGACATGGCGCCCTGAGCACCACGGCTGGCATGGAGCGAGCACCGAGCGAGTGGGTGACAGAATTCAGACGGAAGCTGTGTGTTCGCTGCCCGCGGCTCTCTGTGCAAGGGGGGCTGCTCCGCTGGTTTATTTGCAACCTGGAAGTTTTCCTTTCCTTTCATGTTGTTTTGTTTTGTTTCTCCTCTGCAGGGACAGTCTGATCATCGAGTCATTTTTGTAAGTATGTTTCAGAAAAGTTGAACCCTTGCCCCAACCCAGGATTCAGGGGTTTCTTTTCATCAAAATGATGATTTTCCTGCATCTCACTCATACTGATTAAGGCCCGAAGGAGAGTGCTTAGTTCTGGTATAAGCAGGGACAGTGGAGCATACCAGGTGAATTTTTAATCATTTAGAAAGAAGTCGCTTTTATTCTCCTCTGTGCTGCTTCATCTCACACGGCAGAGTGAGATTAAGGGGAACATTTTTAAAGGTTGAAATAATTTAAGCTCTGTTCCATAACTAGGTGAAAAAGACTGAAGAGAAGAGAAGGTATTTAAACCATTGAGCACTGCTGCAGGTGGTCCCCCTTCCTGCTCTTCTTTCTCCTTTCCTCACTTTTTTTTTTAAAGATTTTATTTATTTATTTGACAGAGAGAGATGACAAGTAGACAGAGAGGCAGGCAGAGAACAGGGGGAAGCAGTCTCCCTGCTGAGCAGAGAGCCCCATGTGGGTCTCGATCCCAGGACCCTGAGATCATGACCTGAACCGAAGGCAGAGGCTTAACCCGCTGAGCCACCCAGGTGCCCCATCCTTTCCTCACTTTGTCTAAGGTTTCCAGATTTTCTCAATAAGCCAGGATTAGGTCACTTCAAACTGCTTGACTTACTGGATTGGATGCCAAACACAGGTCTGGTTGGCCACTGGTTGTGTCCTCGATGATCTGCCCAATAGAGGCCTCTGATTTGGTTAGCATTTGACACTTAGCTTTTTCTTAGAACAACCACCTCCAGGTTTCAAACTGGAAAAAGTAAGTAGTAAAACAAAGCAGGGCAATTTGGTCATTTTTTAGAGTTGGAAATAGAAGTGAGTGTTTAAACTGGTGGGCTCCACACTTTCTGATCATTCATATCATCAGTAAAAAATATTTGAATATGCATATATATGTGTGTGTGTGAGTATAAGTCATACATATGCTACTCTACTAGTATATTATGCACATGAGAATGTTCCACAGAACCTTAAAGGAGGAGATAAGAGAAATAGTTCTTTTCTTCTAGCATCTCAGAAGATTGTCTTGCTCCCGACAGGGATGCACCATCATCCTGCTTGAAGTCCATGGGTCTGGCTGACCCAGAACAGTGATTACACTTGGATCTTATCCAAGGTTAGAGAGAGAAAACATAGGCAGGAATCACAAGACTGTCATGGAGTCCCAGCTCTGTCATCACAGCAAAGGTCATCTTGGGCAAGGTTACCGAACCCCTTTGAATCTCTCTTTGACTGTAAAGTGAAGGGGTGACCTAGTAATAGTTCCCAGCTGGGGGTTCCTTTATTCCCTCTGGGGCATACGGACATAAGTACGGACATTTTTAAGGACAAGCCTCAAGGATGTTGTTTTCCCTGCAGTACACAGGACAGACCCATACAAGGAAGATATGCACAGCCCCAAAGTCAATGCCGCCCTTCCCATGAAACTCTGGAAAATACTTTCTAGCTTTCTGTGACCACCCAGGGAATAGACTCCCCCCAACTCCTCCCACCACTCTGGTCCACGTAGCCTTCCTCAGGGCCACTGAAAGAAGGACATTTGGAAGATAGCACTTTTCTGTTTCTCTGCTGCCTTCCCTGTAATGATGCTAGATATGCACAACCAAGGCCCAACTGTGAAGTTGAATCCAAGGTTATTAGCTCATTTTGGAGCAGTCGTAGAATTTAGGCATTGAAATTTGGCCCAGGGAAGCAAAGTGGCATCTCCAAGATTGCAGAGCTATTTGGCAACAGAACCCAGGTCTCCTGGCTCCTGGTCCAGTGCTCTCCCACTTCATGCTTTCTCTCAGCTCTGCTCACTGGATGCCCTTACAGTATAGTAGCTCCCTGTCTGGACTAGCAAACAAGACGACATCTGACTTCATTTCTGGAAAGAAATGACCTGGGGTCCCAGCAGTAGGAGAAAAGTATGGCATGGAAGGGGGTAAAGGCAGAATCTGAAATCAGGTCAGAGATTCAAGTTCAGAGTCCTTCAACATGGTTTTATCATTGCAAAGAAGTATTCAGTTAAGAGTAGCGCCGCACCGTCTTTTTAAGGGTTTCTTGTACGTAGCTCTCCAGATTGTTTTTGTATATTGGGTCACATAATGATTAGGATAAAAGTCAAACAGTCCAAAATGCTAAGATAATAGTGATTCTAACAAAATATGTATTCATTTTTCCTTCAGCATATAACCTGTCTGGTTATAACCATTTTGGGTGCTTCTGTCAGTCAGAGAGCCAGAATCCTTCCATCTCATTGCTCTGCCCACCCTTCTAGCTCTCCTTTTCATGGCCCACATTGGCTCACTGGCACATCCACATTCTAGCCAATATATGAGGAAAAGAGGAAAGGGAACACAGCCCTTCCAATTAAGGGATAACTCAGAAATTGCCGTCAGCATTTTAACTCAAATTCTGTTGGACAGACTTTAGCCATAGATGGATGCAAGAGATGCTGGGAAATGTAGTCTTTGAGTGGCGATGGCCCAACTAATCTATGGGGGTTTTATGATAAGAATAGGGAGAATGGATATGAGGAGACGATCAGTCATCCATTCAGACTGTGAATAGTGGGAATGAGACTGCTACAGTAGATATGGAAAAGGTAGTTGGACATCTGAACAACAAAGTGCTAACCTGAAGATTTGATATGCTGGGTTTGAGAGTTGGGTAGTTGGAAGTATAATAGGTTAAGGTGTGTCTTATGAGGGAAACCAGACCCACTGTTGTCATTACTTATGTTGTTGAGCTTTCTTCTTGGGCTTAGTGAACTAACTTACCTTGCTTTTTTCTTCTATAGATGCAAATTCTTTCAACACATGACAACCACTGGGGGTGGGAAGATAGAGGGGGCACCTTTTGGGATTTTGCATTTTAGAGAGGGCTAGAGAAACACAAAGCAGGGTTATTTTGCTGCAAAGCATCCAGCATTGCCCCCCTCATCCCTTGAAAAATGTGCAGAAAGGGCCCCGTGGAGAATTCTGCTGAATTCACTCTGGACTGTACTCCAAGAAAGCAATTTCTCTCCCTGTTTCTCACTATCTTGTATAAAAATAAAAGCCAAAGGGGTGCCTGGGTGGCTCAGTTGGTTAAGTGACTGCCTTCAGCTCAGGTCATGATCCTGGAGACCCGGGATCGAGCCCCACATCGGGCTCCCTGCTCAGCTGCTTCTCCCTCTCTCACTCCCCCTGCTTGTGTCCCTCTCTAGCTGTGTTTCTCTCTGTCAAATAAATAAATAAAATCTTTAAAATAAAATAAAATAAAAGCCAAGAGACAGGCGCATTTTGACTTGTTCTCAAACTTCCAGCGGGCAACAGAACACTTAGTTTTTTTTAATTTCAGGAAGAGCATGTTCAGTACCTAATGTAGTTTGATGCAAGCAATTATAAAACACTTAAAGATGGAAATAGATGTGTGCAGTTGTGTGGTATTTTAATAAAGAATCTAAGGGTTATCCCTAGCCACAATATAGTGAGAGATTACATTTAGGAGGATTGATATCAGAGGAAGAAGTGATGGTTAAATCATTGAGCCCAGCTCCTCTTTCCATGGCCCCAGCTACCCAGTGCCCTTGACCCTCACTCCCGTATACCACCTAACTAGCTGGTCAAAACAGGAAAAGACTGGGAATAGTTGGCTTCTGGGAGGGTCACTTTCTACCTGTCTACCTATCAGGTCTACCTACCTATCAGAATATACCTGGGATTCAAAAAAAAAAAAAAAGAATATACCTCAGCTAAAGGTAGAGCCTATCTTCCATATCTAATAAAAGGTTTGTTTTTTAACCTACGTAAGCAACTTCAACAAGTCTAATGTCCCTTGGTTTTCAGTGATAACTTCTAAATTTTCAGTACATAAACTTCCATGTTCATAAATAAAATAATAATGTGGTCTTCAGTGTTACGATAAGTATTTTTTATTGATGTAAATATTATTTAATATCTTTGTACATGTATTATTGATTAGAACTTGGGCCTTGGAGTCAAGCAAAATGAGTTCAAACTCCCATTTCTCCCCTTAATAAATTTATGTTCTTGAACATATCATTAACTTTTCAGGGATTCTCTTTTTCTCCTCTGTACATGAAAGTAAGAATGATCTCTACCTCATATGATTGAAGAAAGAATTAAATCAGGCTATGTGTTCCTAGAACAGAGAAAACACACAATACATGGTAATAGTAGCTTTATTTGGTATTGGCTCAGAGCTAATATCTGTAATAATCTATAACAGAGTGCTCCTCCCATACGTCATCCAGCATAAGGACTTCTAGGGGGAAAAGATCCTAAAGCAAAAGTCTATGAGGGCATTGGTTTGAAAGTTTATCTTTGCTGTCATGGGAAGACCCTGAGCCTGGCTGATGAGAGAAAAGTGAGAGGCTTCAGATCCACCTGCTACCTCCAGTCTCCTAATATCTCACTTGACATGGAACCAGGGGACAGAGAGTGGAACTGAGATACACAGGTACAGGGGGTTAGGACAGGAAGGGGACTTGGAGTAGGGTCCGGATGTCCAGCCACGCCCCTTCGTGCAGCTGCACGGAGGAGCAGTAGAGCAGAAAGGAGAGGAGGGGGGATTGGAGACACGTACCCTCAGGGAGCCTGTGGAAATGGCCCGGGTAAGGATTCAGAGCAAGTGGAGGAAGGGAGCAGGTCTGAAAGGCACATGGATGTGGCTGGAAGGAGGTCGGTAAGAGCAAGTCAGCCTATCTCTGGGGTTGCCGACCCCAGGACCTGGAGCCGGGGTGCTGATGCTATTGATCCAGATGGAGGGGTCAGTCATAGAAGCTGGTGCTTATTGAGGTAATCTGCTTAAATTGGGCACCTTGACTGGATTTCTTTCCTTCACTCATTCACCTTCCTTCCTTCATTTATTCATTCATTCATCAAAAAAGCATTGCTTATGCATTTGCTACCTGTCTCAACTAAGCTTTAGGTTGCTAGGGGAAGAAGAACTTCTTCCTGCCCTCAAGTGGATGGGGAGAAGGTGACAAATAAACAGACACTTACAATCTAAGGTGAATGGTGCTAAGATGGAGGTGCTCCAAGGACACCAGGGAAGCGTAGAGGAGGGGCGCCTAACCAGACTGGAGGCTAGGGGTCAGAGAAATGAGGTAATGTCTCAGCTGAACTGAGTCATGAAGGATGAGCAGGGCTGAGCCAGGCAAGAGTGGAGAGAAGGGCATTTCATGTAGAAGGAGCAACAGGTTCAAAGGCCCAGAGACAAGGAATTGAATGGCATAAATTTGAGCCCTGCCAAGTGCTTGCATATGACTGGAATGTAGAACGGAAGGACAGGAGGTGACATGAGATGGTGCTGGAAGGATAAATAGGGGGACACAGCTACGCCATTCTCAGGATTGTGAAATGGAAAGTGACATGCTCAGAATTGAGGTGTGGGAACATGATTCTAGCAGGTGGAGTCTACACTGGTGGTGTAGGCAGCATATTGGCAGGGAGAATCAGAGCCCATGTCATCACTGCGAGGGTTTGGACTTCAGTGTCTATGAGGACGAGATGACCTAAACAGATTCAAGTGATGTGAAGGAGTCCCGGTGACAGTATTGGTAATGGACTCAATGGTGGTTAGAGAGGAGGCATGAACACAAGAGGAAAATGTCCAGAATTTGTGGTTTGGGTAATGAGAGAGTGAATGTAAGAGGGGAAGCAATTTCTTATTTCATTTTCAGTCCAGTCCTGCTCCCAAGGGGCTTACAGTCCCAGAGGAGAAACAGGAGGACATGATATATAATATAGAGAAGTACTAAGTCAGCGACACAACTGTTGGTAGGGAAGATCAGGTCTGGGCGATCAGATGTCATGGGGAAGGCTGGGGCCTCAGAGGAGTGGTGGGAGGCAGGTGAGCAGGGAAGAGGAGGGTCCTCACACAGGACAGTAATCTTGACAACCCATTTCTTGAGGACGTCCCTGGTCCCAGCTACTTTACACACATTATCCCAAATATTATAGCATGCAAGATAGTTCTATATCATCTCCATTTTACAGAGGAAGAAACTGAGGCTCAGGGGATGGATGTAATTTCAAGACCACAGCTAGCAATAAGTGGCAAAATCAGGATTCAGGGCTATGACTAATTGATTCTAAAGCCTGTGGTCTTTCCACTGTAGTGTGCTGGGACCAGTGGGACCCAGACTCCCACTTCCTAGTTAGCACTGTAGCCCCAGGGACATGTTGCTTTCACCGAAGCCTGAAGTGGAGCAGGTCATCTTGAACTGGGGCCTTCTGGCCAGGGACAGCATGCCCGTGAAGCTCATGTATATCCTTCATCAATGTGACCCGCAGCAGCACTTGGAAAAACTTCTTAGAAATGCAAATTCTCCAGCCCCTTCCCAGATATACTGAATCAGCAACCCTGGGGTGAGGGGGGTGGGGGAGTAAGGGGGGGCAGGCCCAGCAATTTAAGAAGCCCTCCTGGTGATTGTGATGCAACTTAAAATCTGAGAACCAAAGTCTGAGTCCCTTCTTTATTGGTACAAATCAAGACCTCAGTTTGCTGTTGTGGCTGGTCTCTGAGCACCTGTGACATGCAAATGGAGAGAAAAAAACTGGTGGGTTCCAATCCTGGAAAAGATGGTTACCTGAATTGTAGCAGCCCAGTACTCTGATCAAGGTACCCAAATGTTAAAAGCAAGAGCTGATAAGACGACTGAGTCTCAGTTCTAGAACAGTGTAGAGATGCCAATAAAGGGTAATTCTCTAGTTGTGGGAAATACATGATGGTGTTTTCCTCTTTGCTGTTTTAAAACTCGGCCAGTCCTAGAGAAAGCAAAACAATCTCTGTCCCAAGCAGTTTCACAGGGGCTTCGGGGTGCAGCCCTTCTGGAAACTGATTTGCTCGAAAAGAACTTCTGGTCATTGAGGCATTTCCTATTTGGTCATTAACAGGAGGAAGTGATTGGAGATTTGAAACCAGGCACTGAATACCAAGTGAGCATAGCAGCTTACAGCCAGACGGGCAAAGGGCGGCTTAGCTCTCCTCAGCATGTTACCACTCTGCCCCAAGGTAAAGCTCTCCTCAGCATGTTCTTGCTCTGCCCCAAGGTAAAGCTCTCCTCAGCATGTTATCACTTTGCCCCAAGGTAAAACGAGTTCAGTTCATTAAGGGGAAGAAAGCAATGGGTGCTATTCATTCATCCCTTCATTCAGTATACATCAGTGAGGACCTACTATGTGCCAGGCACCGTGTGAGACTCTGGTGGTGAACCAAAACAGGCACAGTGTCTGTCCTGTCAGAACTTGTGGGGTGGGTCAAGACATTACCTAGTTAAAATGCAGTCACGGATGGTGGTAAGTGCTGTCTAGTGCTGTAAGAACACTTAAGGGAGATCCCATGCAGAGGTGAGGAAAGAATTCCCTGGCGAAATGAGTATTAAGTGAAGTTCTGACCAGTAGGAGGGAATCCGGAAGGGGAGGAAGGGGAGTGGGAGAGATTTGATAAGCAAAGGGAACCCAGCAAAGGCTCATTGAGGTGGCACTGAGCTGGGCACTGGGGGACACTGTGGCTCCATCATCACTGTTCACAAGCTCATTGTGCAGGGAGAAGCGAACGGCAGGTGAGCATCTGAGGTCTGTGCAGTGGGCTCTGGAGCACTCCGGAGGGAGCACTCTGCACCCCAAGGCTCAGGGGAAATTATAGAAAGATCCATATTTTTGGCCCGAAGTTTGAAAACTATATAGGATTCCTCTAGGAGAGACAGCAAGAAAAATGTTTCTGGCATAAGCAATAGTATAAATAAAGGCTGGGAGATGTGAAAGTCTGGATATGAAAATAGTAATAACAGTTTCCTTGGGGTGATAAGATCGTGGGTGACTCTTACATCTTTACACATGAGGGCATGAGGCTGGGTCCCAAACCTCCTACCATTGGTATGCATTCTGATGGGGCAACACACACACACACACACACACACACACACACACACACGAATTGAAATTGAGTGACAGTAATGCTATACATTTCATTTTCCTCGCAGGTGCCGATTCGACATGCAAACAGAGATGAAATGTTACTAGGAGGTGGGAGTGTAGTTGAGGGTTTTAAAGGGTACATACCATTTTGTGTCCCAGGGCTAATGGTGTGGTCTTAATTTAGTTAGATTTTCAGCCAGGGCACTGAGGGAAGGACGGAAGACCAGCTCTCATTTTCTCCAACCTTACATGGAAAATCCAGCTGTGATTATTTTTTTGTGTGTTTGTTTGGCTTGGATTTGGAAACTGTCCTGAATAGAGAGGTGTAGGTGTAGGAAGCACACATGCTTTTTATATATTAAACATCTCCAGCAGTGAAGACCATAGCTAACTCTGGGTGTTTGCTGTCCCGCCTAGAGTCCTGCCTGCCTCCGACAGCACCCCAGCAGCCACACGTCACTGTGGTCTCGGATTCTGAGGTGGCCCTATCTTGGAAACCTGGAAAGAGTGACGGAAGCTCCCCCATTCAGTACTATTCTGTGGAATTCATCAGGTAAGTTTGTGTGTCACACTCAAAAGCCACATGTATCAACCTCAGGTATTCCAAGCATGACGGAATACTGCATGGACGGTTGTTACCACTGTATGTGTATTTAAGAGATGGCAAAGGTTTGAAGACTTATATTTATACTCTGTCCCCGGGCCAGCACCTGTCCCGCGCCGCATCAGAGCCGGGTCATCTGGTAAACCTGGAGCTCACCCCACCTCTTCCTCGCTTCCCCTCCTGTCCTTTGCAGTTTTAAAACTCGGCCAGTCCTAGACAAAGCAAAACAATCTCTGTCCCAAGCAGTTTCACAGGGGCTTCGGGGTGCAGCCCTTCTGGAAACTGATTTGCTCGAAAAGAACTTCTGGTCATTGAGGCATTTCCTATTTGGTAACTGTCCTCGGCTCTGAAAACTCCCGAGGCATCATTGCCAACAAGCCTGCCACGTTTCAAGCTTGAAACTTGCCTCCCTGGCTTCGGGACATTATACTCGAAGCATAAACATTCGATGGTGATTTATCTTGAGGGAGGGGGGAAAACAAACAATTATAAGTCATGGTATCCTCTGCAACCTTATTGCCGTGGGGCACTCGTCTTGGTTTGGTTTCTGCTTTTTTTCTCGCATCTCCCTCTCCAGTTCTTGTTATTCAGCTTATCAGAAGGTAGAAGAGTGGTGGCGCCTGGGTGGCTCAGTTGGTTAGGCAACTGCCTTCGGCTCAGGTCATGATTCCAGAGACCTGGGATCGAGCCCCACATCGGGCACCCTGCTCGGCGGGAAGCCTGCTTCTCCCTCTCTCGCTCCCCCTGCTTGTGTTCCCTCTCCAGTTCTCGTTATTCAGCTTATCAGAAGGTAGAAGAGTGATGAGAATTCTTCCAAAAGCTTACAGATAGAAAAACATGGCATCTCAATGCTGCTATGTAATTGTAAGCAAAAATAAACAAAACAAAAAGAGTGCACATGTGCTTCCCCATTTACACACATACATGCACACACCAAGCAAGAGGAATTCCCAGTCTGAGGCCCTTCCTCTGAACTCCAGCTGCAGTTGGAGCGTGAACTGAAGCACCCGGCTGACATAAACAACGTCCGTGGGGTTAGTGTTCCCTCAGTATAGTTGGTGGCGTTTATCTAAGACCTGCTGCTTCGTGGATCCATAAAGAGCCTAGTTCAGCACCTCATTCCCGATGCTGTCTGAAGCTGGGACCAAATGATTCTGCCAAGCTTGTGATTAACCCAACTCTGTGGCTTGACTTCCTAGCCTTCTCGTCCGTAGTAGAAAGTAGATCCTGGTTTCTTCAGAGAAGTGCTGCACTGAGTCCCTTTAATGCCTCAAGACAGAGCTTGTTTCAGGCAGGACTTGTTGACTTGCAGGTGGCGGAAGCCTGGAGGAGGAGGCAGGGATGTAGCGACTCCTGGGACTCTCAAGTCCAGCGGCAAATCTATGTTCAGGGAAGATCTGATCTGTGCCAAAGCAGCCATTTGCCATTTGTCTCCATCCGTCTCTGTGCTATGCTTTCCCCCTTATTGGCTCCATTTTCAAGCAGGCTTTTCTGGTGTGGGGCAAGATGGCCACAGACACACCAAAGACTCGTCCTCTTCTAGTGTAACTCCCACTGGAAAAGACCAGCCATCCCCCAGTGGGCCCAACGGAGACTGGTCTTGGGTTCCTTCTCTTTGAGCCCATCACTATGGCCAGGGAGGAGGCTACACTAATTGATCAGGCATTTGCTCATATTCTGAGCTCTGGAACTAGGGCTTAGTGGCCCTACACCAAAGTACATGGATTGGGAGAGTTCAGATGGTTGGTTCCTCCAAGGGAAATTGTGGTGTTATTAATGAAAAAGGGGAAAAGCGAATGCTGGGAAATCTAGGAGGGAACATTATGCCCACTGCAAAGCTCCAGACTGATGCTCATCATTGAGGATAATCTATCAGCTAGCCATTGAACACATTTGGTAGGCAAATCTGGAGTGTGCCTGGGACAGAAAAGATTCTAACCCTGCTTCCAGGAGTAAACAGGAAACACTGCAAGTCTTCAAACTTCAGCTTGCTTATCCTTAAAACTCCCAAGTGGAACTTAACATTTCCAATGTACTTGTCTAGCACAGCAAAACACAATGTAATACTTTGAAATTTGGGGAAATGCAAAATTTTTCATGGTAGCCCAGCAGACCATCTATGTCATCCCCAGCAAAGATGATGGTTATCATTTATTTTTAATGTTGTACAAAAACATGTATTTTGAAAACTGGTTTTAAGCCTGGCATATTGGCAAAATGTAGAAATTGCAGTTTCTTAACATGCCCTACTGCATGTGGACAATGAAAGGGATTCATTGAGTTTAGAGCTGGAAGAACTGGGAGAAAGCTCTGTCACCACCACCTGCTGGCCTGGAAGCCCTTTGCAAGGCACTTCCTGTCCTGGAACTTCAGTGTTCAGGGTCCCTCCTTGCTGGATGCAAGGGCTTGAATGTAAGTCGGTTATTTTATTTGGAAGCAAGAGTGAGAAGGTGGGGAGAGGGAGAAAGGGAAGGAGGATGTATAGCTGTGTCCTCAGAGTCACTTCTGCTGGCAGCAGGGTCTTCTTTGGGGGCTTGATTTCACCGAGCTCTCCCTGAAGTACACAGAATTCCTCTCAGATTTGCCTATCCAAATGACAGGAACCATTACTCACTGGACCCCGTTCTCAGATGATCAAGGATTTCCTTCAGGGGTTTCACTTCCCACACTTCTAGGCTCTACTGGCATGTAGCTTAAGGACAGGGTCCCTAGGCCTAGAAGGAGATGTGATGTGAGCACAGCATGTGATTGAGGTCAGAGGCATGTCTACAAGGCCAATCTGAGCTCACGGGAAACTTTCCACACTGCAGCTGCTGCTGAAACCAGAAATGGGACAAAGGGGGGGGGGCGGTGATGTGGACCCCATAGACATTGACTGCCAATCCTTATCTGCAATATGGGAGTGATAACCTTCAAGCCTTACAGTGTGTGGTCAGGAGGATCGACTGCAATCACATGGGAGAAAGAGCTTTGTAGGTGTTAAAACCTCCCAGAGTGTACGGTATATATGGGTGTTATGTACCTATGTTTAATAATTCAACTTGTTCACCAAGAAAAATGCACGTTAGCATTCAGAATAGTCTCTAACGTTTGAGGGCTCAGGTCCCAGGTTTTTATGGATCGGCATTTAAAAATTATATACCATTATAACAAACTGTTATTTTTTTTTAAAATCTGTTTATCTTGACAAATGTAACTTGGGACGCCTGGGTGGCTCAGTTGGTTAAGCCACTGCCTTCGGCTCAGGTCATGATCCTGGAGACCCGGGATCAAGTCCCACATCGGGCTGCCTGCTCGGCGGGAAGCCTGCTTCTCCCTCTCTCACTCCCCCTGCTTGTGTTCCCTCTCTGGCTGTGTTTCTCTCTGTCAAATAAATAAAATCTTTAAAAAAAAACAAAAAACAAAAAACAAATGTAACTTTACAGTGTTCTGGAAAGCTAACTTCGAATTTAGAGTTCTTGGACATCTTGGAGTTCCAAATGGAACATGGTGAATGGGGAGAGCTGCCCTGTTTCCAGCTCCTGTGCTAAGATATCTGCCTCTCTTATCTCTTCCAGAATATGTAACTCTGGGCAAATGATTTTACCTCAGAGCCTCCATGCCCTCATCTGTAATAAGAAGCTGCTATAACCTATTGCAGAATTGTTGGCTCCCTCTTTACAAAGTGTTTCCACATCATAGGCTAAATTTAATGGCTGTTTGTTTTCTTCCCTCCACACCACTATTTCCCTTATTACAAGGAAAGAAATTGAGGCTCAAGTGCTTAAGTTGCTTGGCCAAGGTAAAAATGACTGGTTGGGGACAGAAACAAAATCAGAAGTCTCCTGACTTCCCACCCAGTGCTCTTTTTGTGAAACCCTACATCCCTTTCGTGTCCGTGATCTGCCTTTTGAGATGGTGGACACGTGGACTCAGCCCACCCAGAACCCTGCTGGGAAGGAACCTTGAAGCCTCATTTTGGGCTGCTGTTTTCTTTTGTTCCAGAATAAAAGGTTTCACAACTTGTTGTGGTATTTAATGTTTAGCTGCAGAATAAATCCCCACATTTGTTTGTAAACTTCTCAGAGCCTATCCCATTCTTGTGAGTGGGATAGAGAGAGCTTTGTGAGCTCTAAATCAGAAACTGCAATTAGTATGAAAAGCTTTTGGGGGTCTTTAGTCATTATTCTATTTTCCCCAGAGAAGTCTGCTAATGTTAATATTCAATTCCTTTTGCCCCGTTACCTCCTATGTGCACAAACACCTGGGATAGGTCTTTGTGTGAACTGAAAGTTTCTTTTTATGGCCAAGAGGCAGGCCTTTGGGAAGCCAGGGCTCAGAAACTGTAGAAATCAGGTTCCTGCTGGAAGTTACCCTCAGATTTCAACCCTCTTAATATGAACTTCTCCTGTAAGTCTGTCTCTCGATGATGAGCTTCCCTCCCTCTCTGCCTTGATAGGCGCTTATACATCAGTTGTTCTTCTTCCTCAGTGGGGATGGTATCAAAGACATTGTTAAGAAATTGTCAAAAAAACTTTTAAAGAGGCATTTAACTGGCCAATAAAAGATTAACCAGAGAAATTACGACAGACCAGAGTATGGGGTTACCGACTACGTATTTGCTAGTTTTGGTGATATTTCAAGTGGACATTATATATTTATGGTGCTCTCTTGAGTCATGGGCTTAAGACCAAGCAAATTTTTTGTTTCTCATCCAGCTTCAACCTTCTCAAAATGGAGGACACCCATAGGGTGACCCCCCTGAAGGGGTGGTGCTCTCCGTGACTTGGTCTCTGGCTCAGAGAAGTGAAGCTTTAGATGCATGTAATCTTCTGATCTCCCCCAAATTTGGCCTGGGAGCTGTTTATTCACTTCCTTGCTAAGAGTAGATTTTTAAATTTTTAATCAGTGTCGAAATGATTTGAAGAGGCAGATTCTAGTAAGCCTGTAAGCTGTAAGATATTTTGCAGTGTTTTTAAAACTTTTACCTGCTTTTTTAAAACAGAAAAGGCCTGCATTTGAAGTGAAGGAACATTTTTTTTTTTCTAAAGTGACACTGAAAATTTCTTTGGGGGCAGCAATACTTACTGTTTATTAAAATAAGAATCACACATAAATATAGCTACCTATGATTTGAAATATTTTGGCTATAAATATCTGAGAAACTTTTCTCCTTCTGCCTAAGAATTTCCCCAGGGTAAGTGCCTTTCTCATAAGCAAAAATACATACTGTGGTGGCAATGGAAAGCAAAGGCCTGGAAAAATATTCCTTACCTCTGATGTTCCAATTGGGGTGCTATGCCCCACATATGCTATCTATCAGGTTGGTTAACGTTTTCATTTAACTTAAGTATAGTTTTTTCTGTAAGTGTGACCTGATGGGTTAAAATTATTTGAGCTTTGCATCAACAGTTACTGGAGAGGGTAGACTAAAGCTTTCAGTGGCTGTTATTTTTTTTTTAAGTTTTTATTCAAATTCCAATTTGTTAATGTAAGTGTACTATTCATTTCAGGTGTACAATATAGTGATTCAACACTTCCATAGACCACCTGGAGCTCATTACAACAGGTGCCTGCCTTCATCCCTGTCACCCGCTTAACCCATCCCCTTATAGTTAAGAGTCTGTTTCTTGGTCTGCCTCTCTCTCTTTTTTTTTCCTTCTTTGCTCATTTGTTTTGTTTCTTAAATTCCACATATGAGTAATAGTGACTCTTTTTAATAAAAAGTCCACCACTGGCTTATCTGGAGTCCATGTAAAAGTTCAAAATATTTCTGTGTATGTATTAAGGACACTGGTCAAGAAATGTTAATAAAGGAGAAGAAGCAGTGTGTCTCTTTTCCCTTTCACACCTTCTGCTTAAGTAATTCCTTGGTCCCTTGCAGATGCCTTCCTTAATAAGACTTGCAAAATTCCTCTTCACACAGGGCTGCTTCTAAGCTGATGACAGTGACTACCGATTGGCTTTGCTTGAGAATTAAGGTCATACACACTTGGGCGGGTTTTTAAAATTATTTTACAAATTGATATTTTTGTCACAGTCAAATGTCTTACCAGTCCATCAGAAACTCTTCCTTAATCTGCAAGTAACAAATGAATTTAATTAGTTTGCTCACAGGAAGTTACCTTTAAAGACTGTTACTAAAATGAAGATGAAATCTGGGATTCAGAATAGAAGCTGAATGGATTATGGATTTTCCTTGAGAAGTTTTAAGGGATGATGGATTTGACTCATGGTCAAGGTCACAGCCTCTGAAGGTTAAAGTTTCTCACTTTGAATTGAGACTTTAGAGAACAAACTAAACTGATGGTTACCGGGGGGGGGGGGGGG
>PITA01016025.1:0-47988 GCA_004023965.1 Spilogale gracilis | reverse complement strand
GCGGGCCCAGCGCATCTCCTGCCCAGCACACGCCTTTCCCATCACCCTGGCCTCTGTTGCCTGGACGTGCCCAAGTGAGGCCGCGGTTTCCCCTGTACCTGTCACACTGACTCTCGCTTCTGCACATCATGTCTCATCAAAATGCATGGCATTACCACTCCTTGTGTTAAAAATAGCCAGTTATTTGTCTGGTGCTGATTACTGGCTGCTGCATACCAGTCCCTGCTCTCAAGGTGCTCGCAGGATGGCAGGGCCGACCAGCAGGGAGTCGCTGTTCCCGCAGGAGGTGCCACGTGTGTGGCCAGGGTGACCACGAGGTCTCTGTGAGGCAGAAAGTCGGGTGCCTGGGTAGGAGCACGATTGGAGGGCCTCACAGGCTGGTGGGATGGGTGGGCATCAGCGTGGTTGGCAGCAGGGTGCTGGAAGGATGAGGGAATGGGCTCTGTGGCCGTCTGTCTTGCTGGTAAGAAGCGAAGCCCTTGAGACAGGCAGGGACGTAGCCTGGGCCACTTCCCGCTCTCGCTGTCATGGGGATTAGGGCGCTGGCAGGGGTGGTGGGGGCAGAGACAGGCCCATCAGGAGGGACCACACAGGTGCAGTGAGAGATGGGGTGAGGGTTTAAACTTCAAGGAACAGAGGTCAGAATTGGGAAGTGGAGAGGGGCTTCCCAGGGTTCCAGTGTGGGTGATCAGTGGACACAGAGTTAAGGTCACAGGGTAGTTTTTTTGGTGTGTCACTGCCCCCTGGACAGCAAGGGCCTCCTCTGACAGGGCCTGTGGGATGGGTCAGGTCCTCCCCCAGGAGACTCAGATCTAAACCAGTTGAACCCTGACCAGGCAGACCTGTTGTAGCCATGACGACCAGGAAGAAGCTGGGGAGCTAGGTGGGGAGCCTAGCTTGAAGCAGGGGGCCGTGTGCTGAGCCAGTGTCAGTCCTCCATCCATCTCCTCAGAGGTTTGGGCACATCCCTCTGTTGTGCTGGCGCCTTCCTGGCAGCCTCAGTTTGGGGACAACGGCCTTGGTATTGGAACTCTAGCGAGATACCCACAGTTAGGGTCCACCCTTGCGAGCTGATCCTGGTTTTGCTCCTTGACCCCCCCTGACTGGGCAGGCCCTAGTATTCCTGGCACTCATCTGAGGGTTGCTTCTGTGTGGGCAGAGCTCGCTAGGACTTGCTGGTTCTTCTGAGTTGTTTCTCTGAGGCTGTACCACCACTCTGTGTTTAGGGCTGTCTTTTTGTGTGCTAGTTCGCTTTTGTTCACTGGCAGGTGCTGGAAGGGTTTTGTTTTCTGGGCACAGAGGCTGAGGAATGGCCATCCAGGTCCGGCTGCTCCTACAGGGGACGGGGGTGGGGGGGCAGCTGGTCCTGCATCTGTGCGGGGGGGCTGCCCTGAAGGTGGGGCTAGGGCCCGCGACAGGCACGTGCAGTGGGCGTGCTGGTCCCTGGTGCAGACAGAGGGAGGGACACTAAGCACTGATGCGGGAAGCTGTTCCCTGTGCAGTTAGAACCAGGTAATGGATGGGCGCCTCTGACAAGATGCTGAGCCAGCTGAAAAGAAAGGACTGGGCCTCCTTGGGGAAGAAGGTAGGAATGGTAACCGAGAGCAGAACAGCCTGGTTTTTTTGCCTCATCTTCTATTTTGTGGAGCATGATCTGCAGACAAGAAAGAGAAGCAAAAACATTTTTTAAAATATGGTTTGCAGAACTGAAAACAGTGCTCAGGGCGCCTGTTCGTTCTTTAGCCAGCAAACATGCAGGGCGTGTTCGGACAGGCGTGGTGCGCAGCAGCGGAGGGGGCACGATGCGACACGGGCACGGTGCCGTCTCGCAGAGCCCTGGCGCCTGGTTGAAGAGCGGCCTTCCTCCTTGGCTCCAGAGCTGTGCGGCCCCTTCCTGGACATTTGTCCCAGTTCTGCTGCTGCTTGCTAAGGTGTATATTCTACCTTGTCGAGACAGGCCTGATTCCGGCCTCCTGTCCTAATGCTGTTCCCAGGCTCTTTCAGTCACGTAATAACCAGTGTCCCCTCTGTCCCTGTCATCTGTGATGTTGGCTGGACCTGAATGGGGCAGGGCTCCTCCTCCAGCACACCCCCTGGCCTCGGGGGCCTTGGGGCCTGGCGAGGTCCCCCCACCGCAGAGCTCTTAAGCTGGTATCAGTATCTTGTCTCTGGGGATTGTGCCACGTGTCTTTGCTGCGGTCAGGGTTCACAGGGTTTGTGTGCGGCCTGAGTCTGCTGACTCCCTTCAAAGTGGCCAGCCAGGAGCCTGCCTAAGCCCTTGGGGATTGCTCGTCTTGGGCACAGAGCCTGTCTGCATAACTGAGTCCTGTCTCAGAGCCCTCAACCCCACTCTCAGCCTTTTTGGGTTTCACACCTCGGTCCTGGCTCCATGTTCTACCCATGACCCATGGGCTAGCAAGTGCCCTCTTGACTGCATTTTCTGCTCTCTCCTCCATTGGTCTGTAGCTCTGTGACCCTCAGCCCTGGCACCCTCAGCCCTGGCAAGCCACTATAGCAGGGTTTGCCTCCCACTGCTCTTAGAAGGGGGCACAGGCACAGGTATGACCCTGGGGGACACAGGTGAGGCGCCCTTCTGAAAGCGGGTTTGCTCAGTCACTTCTCTTGTCAGAGATGCTCCATGACTTACAGCCTAACCAAGTGACGATTCTTGATCTCTGTGTGCGGATGCCTGCCTCGCACCAGCTAGGTCCTCTGGGCCTGCCTGCCTTGCGTCTCCACAAGTTGGATACCACGTTGTCGTCCTGCGTTGTTCCTTTTGCCCCGCAGTGTCGGGCCCCTGTGGGGCTTTGGTGAGGATCCCACGGGGAGCATTCTTTGATTCAGAGGAGCAGCTGGGACTTCCATGATTGCCCCTCGTACCTGTCTCTTCTCCGTTTTGGTGTCTTGCCAACAGGAACTTGTTGCTTCTCGCCTCAGTGCAGCTTGAGGAAGCAGACAAGGGTAGAGACTCCGCACTCATGTGTTTAATGAGTTATCCAGCAGTGTGGTGGGTCAGGGTCATTTTATGTTTCTTGACACATTAATGCAGATTTGTCCGAGTCTTAGCACCTAGCCCCCTTTCTGGATTTCTTTAAGGATCACAAACATGACCATGCAGGCCCTCGTGCACACTCTTTGAATGTCCTGGGGTTGGTGGGTTGCTTCGTTTGCTTATTCATTTGTTTGGGGTGGTCACAAGGCAGGTTAGCACCGGCCGGACCGGGCTTGTTTAATTCTCCTGGGGTGAGGCAACGGAGCCTGGACATGCTGGTCGATCTGTTTATCAGCATGCCCAGCCCTGGGAAGAAGGCAGGCTGTGAGCAGCCGGGCCAACCCTGAGACCCAGGCCTAGCAGCAGCCGGCCACACGTGTGATAGCCTTCCATCTCTGATTGGACAAGTTTTGGCAAATGGGTGTTTTTTTGATTTTTTGTTTTTTAAGATTTTATGTTTGTATTTATTTAGAACTCGAGGTGAGGGGGAGCAGAGGGAGAGGGAGAGCATCTCAAGCATACTCTGCACAGAGGGTGGAGCCCAACCTCACAACCCTGCGACCATGGCCCAAGCCAAAATCAAGGGTCAGAAGGTTAACTGACTGAGCCATCCAGGCGCCTGCTGGCAAATGTGTCTTTATGTAGTTTCCACATTTGTGAGGTTTATGTCCTTCGTCCCACTTTGAGAACCTGCACGTCCCCCATAAGGACCTTTACTTTGGGGTGCCTGGGTGGCTCATTTGGTTAAGCACCTTTGGCTCAGGTCATGATTCCGGGTCCTGGGATCAAGTCCTGCATTGGGCTTCTCCCTCTGCCTGCCACTCCCCCTGCTTCTGTGCTCTCTCTCTCTCACAAATAAATAAAATCTAAAAAAGGGGGGGGGGACCTTTACCTTGGGAGGGACTATGAGTTGACAATGCCTGGCCCCTTTGTTTTATAGAGGAGGAGACTGTAGCCGGGGTCCCACTATTCCTAAGGCCAGACTCGGTGGGGAGGATACCCAGGCCACTTGGAGGGCAGGAAGTAGAGGGTCCTGGCCGCTCAGCCATCTGCATGCACCTGATTTTATGCTGGTTGTGAACAACTCCTGGGGCCTGGCTCCTCTCATCCTTCCTGCCAGGGGTAACTGCTTTGCTTTGTGGTGTCTGCCTTTTGTGTTTCTTCCTTCTCATGGCTCTTCCCCCTTACCTTGCTCAGCCTGCCTTTTAGCGCTGTGCTGAGAGCCCTTCCTCTGCGCCTCTCCTGGACCTTAGCCAGACTGCTATGCTGGGGAACAGCGTCTCTTCCACCCAGGGGCAGCTGCTGAGTGGGGCCTGCTGGCCAGGAACCCTACAGGAACAGACTTACAGGCATGTGTAAACATCTCTTTCTATTCTGTTTTGCAGTGAGGATGCCATGAGAAAAGCTGGTGTGGCGCACAGTAAATCCAGCAAGGATATGGAGAGCCATGTGTTCCTGAAGGCCAAGACCCGGGTAAGGCCTCGGCGGGTGAGCCCCGAGCAGAACGCCCAGAGGCTCAGGAAGGGAGGATACAAGGCAGACCCTGGAGCTCTCTGCCTGTGGAGTGGGGGCGGGGTGGCTGCTCACTGACTGACCGGGGGCACTGTGGGCCTTATCTGCAGCATGCTGTGGGTCTTCCCACGTGTCCGTGGTACAGTTACAGGGAGGGTACTTGGGGCATGCAGGATGCAGCCCAGCCTTGACCACTACACCGTTGCCACTCCATTCGTGGTCAGTTCCCAGGAATCTTGTAGGGTGCTCACGGACGTCCCAGCTGCTCCTCTGAATGAGAATGCTCCCGTGGGATCCTCACCAAAGCCCCACGGGGGCCTGACACATGGGCCCAAAGGCGTTCCTGTCTTGTTTTGTTAAGTGCTAAAGGCGATGCTTGTGGAGGTTGAGGCCTTGAGCCTAGAAATGTCACAGGTGGAGTAGTTGGAAAGGGTTTCGCCGTGTGAGCTCTTGTCCTGGGTCGGGTGCCATGGGCGTCACGTGACCACCTCCTCTCATCGGAGTGTTCTCTCCAGGGCAGAGCTCTTTTAGGAGAAGTGAAGCAGAACGGGCACAAGGAAGCCAGTGGCTTGTGTAGGGTTACCCAGCTTGCGCAAGGAGGGGCTGATGACCAGGGCTTTCCTTCTGCACGGCACCCGCCCTGCCTCCCTCACACGTCCTGACCGTGCAGACCCTCGCTGCACTGGCTCTGCTGTGAGCACTTTGTGCCTAAGTGTGGTCTGGGGAGTCCCAGGACACCCTAATGTATCAGGAATTAAAAACAGATCCTACTTACGGCCCTTGGTGGGATACTGGTTTGCATAAACCAACTGTCATGACATAGAGAGGTCAATTCAGAAATTTGGACATGGTCTGGGGGTTTAGATGAGGTGAACAATCAGAATGGAAAGATAGAGCTCTGTCCCCAAAAGGAAACCGCCCTCCTGATCTGGTCGGAGCAGTTAGAGCACACAGCTGTGTATTGGTGACCACAGGGAAGTGTAAGGGAGAGCTCTGAGGCTCCGAGGGTCTGCACTCTGGGTGTACATCACAAACATTTCCCTTTGCTTTAATAACTTTATTGAGATCTATTTCATGTACTGCACCAACCACCCATTGAAAGTGTATCATTCACTGGCCTTAAGGATATTCACTGAGTGGTACAACCATCAGCACAGTCTGAATTTTAGAACATTTTCTAAAAGAAACTGTATACCCGTTGGCTGGCACTCCCCATTTTCCCAGCCCTAGGCTATCACTTCCTGCTTTCTGTTGCTATGGATTTGCCTTTCTGGACCTTTTCATATAAACGCAGTCATACAGTAAATATTTTTGTACTGGCTTCTTTCACTCGGGATGGTATTTTCAAATGTCATCCACGGACCATTTTGTTGTGTGTAGTTTATTCCATTTTACTGCTGAATAATAATCCTGTTGTGTGGATATCCTGCATTTTATTTACCTGTTCATCAGTTGATGGTCGTTTGGGTTGCTTCCACTTTTTGGCTGTTACCAATAATGTTGCTGTGAGCGCGCCTGGGTGGCTCAGTCAGTTCAACGTCTGCCTTCGGCTGGGCACCCTGCTCAGCAGGGAGTCTGCTGCTCCCTCTGTCCCTCCCCCTTCTCATGCTCAAGCTCACTCACTCTCTCTCAGATAAATAAATAAATAAATAAAAGCAATGCTGCTGTGAACATCTGTGTACAAGGGGCACCTGGCCAGCTCAGTCTTGATCTTGGTTGTGAGTTTGAACTCCACGTTGCGTGCAAAATGTTTTTTATTTATTTATTTTTAAGATTTTATTTGTTCATTTGACAGAGAGAAACACAGCTGCAGAGGGAACACAAGCAAGGGGAGTGAGAAGGGGAGAAGCAGGCTTCCCGCCGAGCAGAGAGCCTGATACAGGGGCTCCATCTGGGGATTCTGGGATTGTGACCTGAGCCCAAGGCAAACGCTTAACAGACTGAGCCCCCCAGGTGCCCCAAAAGTAAAATACTTAAACAAAACAAAACCAAAACCGTGTGTAGAAGCTTTCCTCTGGACCTAACATTTTCATTCCTCTTGGGTAGATACCTAGGAGTGGGATTACTGAATTATGTGGTAACATAACACTGCCACACTGTCTTTTAAAGCAGATGTGTGGGACGGAGTAAAAAAAAGCAGGTGTATCATTTTCATTCCCACAGACAGGGTATGAGATTCCAATTTCTCCACATCGTTATCAGTACTTGGTATTGTTTGTCTTTTCTATTATAGCCACCATAATAAGTGTGAAGTAGTATTTCACAAAAATTATGGTTTCGATTTGCATTTCCTTGGTGACTGATGATACTGAGTATCTTCGTGTACTTGTTGGTCATTTGTATATTTTCTTTGGAGAGATGTTTATTCAGAGCCTTTGCCCATTTAAAAATTGAGTTCTTGGGTTTTTTTTTCCTTTAATTGACTAAGAGTTTTCTGTGTGTTTTGGATGTAAGTCTTTTATTAGATGTAGAGTTTGCAGATATCTGGGGGGATGGGATATTATTACTGGTTTTGTTTGTATTAGAATTAAAAGAACTTTGATGAGGGCTTATGGAACTATTTCAGCTTTCTGAAATGCAGAACTTGTTGGTTCGCTCTTGCTTGTTACCCTTGTTTGATAAGGAACTACCCTCAAACTTAACAAATGACCTAAAGCAATAAATTATTTCTCTTGATCCTGTGCGGCAGCAGCCGCGGCAGTGAGAGTCGCCTGGCCCACCCTTCTGCTGGTCTTCGGTGTGAGCTCCCGTGCAGCTTCCTATTCTGCAGGTGGCCAGGCTGGCCTGGAAGGTCCGTAAGGGCTTCCCTCCTGCATCTGCACATCAGTTTTCCTGACGTGACCTCCACGTGCTATCCCCAGCGGTACAGCGTGCCCTTTCTTACTACGGTGGCAGCTGGCTTCTGAGGAGGAGGACGAAGCGGAAGCTACTAGCCCTCAGAACTCCTGGAACAAAACGGATACAGCAGATCCTAAGGACAGTGGGAATTGCCTCCTTTTCTTTTTTCTTTTTCTTTCTTTTTTTTTTTTTTAAAGATTTTATTTATTTATTTGACACAGAGAGATCACAGGTAGGCAGAGAGTAATTTCTCTGTCTCTGGATTCTAGGAGGGGCTGGGAGGTATAAGAGGCCACAAGGAAGGGGCTGCCCATTCTGGGGAATCCTGGCAAGCCGGCAGGTCCAGAGGTGTCCACCCTGAAGGACACTGGGATGCTGTTGGATACCTCAGGCTGCCTAGTGTATACCCCAAGCCCTGTTTCTATGTTTCACACGTGAGCTCATGTGATCCCACATCATCTCTGTGAAGCAAATACAGCACCACTATCCCTAGTTTCAGAGAAGGAGGCTCTGGCATGAAAAGGCTGGTTAACAGGAGCTCACAGATCTGGGTGGAGGTAGAGCCGGGAATGGAACCCAGATGGTCTGATGTCACCACACTCTTTGTTTTTTGGGTTTTTTTTTAAGATTTTATTTATTTATTTTACAGAGAGAGAGAGAGAGAGAGAGATATCACAAGGCAGAGAGGCAGGCAGAGAGAGAGAGAGGAGGAAACAGGCTCCCTGCCGAGCAGAGAGCCCGATGTAGGCCTCGATCCCAGGACCCTGAGATCATGACCTGAGCCGAAGGCAGAGGCTTTAACCCGCTGAGCCCCCCAGGCGCCCTGTCACCACACTCTTAACATCATCTTTTACTGCCTCCCATATCTCAAAGCAAAAGATACCCAAACAGCCACTTTAATTCCTACAGATGGGACTACTCGCTGACTAAAGGAAGCTGGTGGAAGCAAAAATAATTGTGCCTGGGAATGGCGGGTTGTTGTGAGAGTGGCAGCTCCAAACATGAACCAGCCTCTGAAGGCTTGGGAAGATTTGGCATCCACTGGATGAGAGCATAGTCAGGGGTCCCGGGTGCTCTGTATCCGTGCCTACAGCGGCAGTGTGTAGTGATGCTTACTAAAGCTGGGTGCATTTCTGAACATTTGTTCATTACTTGGTTGTTTTTACATTAAGCCTGTAAGTTAAACACTCATCTGCTCTTTTGCATTTAATATAGTGTTATGCAGAAGTAGTACACATTTCTGGTTTACAGTGTGGAAAGGACGAGGCCAGAATGAAACACGGGGACCAGGGAGGCTGTAAGCATCAGAAGTGGGAAGCCACCTTAGGATCAATCAAAGAGGTGGGCCTGAGCTGAACAGCCAGCCAGTTGGCATAAATAGGAACAGGCAACAGCGTGGGAAATAGGGTCAGGCCCAGTCATGCTTCCAGCAAGGGGAGAGGAGGATGTTTTTGTGCATCTGATAAAAGGAGGTGTTTTCCTGCCTTCAGCCTTTTTAAGGGACCTCACAAGCCTGGAGCCCAGCTTTGACTGAATTTGAATAACCCTTCTGCTCTCCCTGTTTAATTGAGAGCGGCTGTTGGGCCGCCCGAGAATGCAGGCGCTAGAAGCACTGCATCTCGTGCTGCTTTGCACTCATGCACTGCACGAGGAAAGCACAACTGTGTACACTGAGAAACGTGAACACATAAAAAGACTGGCATTTTCTTTTAAAGTAAGCCTGAAGTTAACGATCCTGAGGTCAAGAGTCGCATCCTTCACCAACTGAGGTAGCCAGACACCTTGGGACTAGCAATTTCTTAACAGTCGCTGAGATCTGCTAGGAAAACCTAGCTGGGTGTAGCTGCTTCATGAGAAAGGTCCAGGAGGCAGTGCTCCTTCCCTCTGTTCGTCTAAATGCGTGACGGTCAGGCCTCCTGCACCATCCTTCGCAAAGATACTCGTTCAGCAGTTCTGATTGCTTGGTTTTCACCAGCCAAGTTTGCTGTGGCACATATTGAAGCTGAGAGGAGTACACACTTTGCCTAGCCCTTGTGACATTTTCTCCTGTTCACCTGTGAAGAAACCGATGCAGGGCAAATCACTGGTAACATGGGGAGCTAGCTAGCTTTAGTTGCTTTTTTCCTGTTATTTTTATTTATTTTTGGTTTGGGTTTTTTTTTTCTGTTGATGGTGGTGGTGGTGGTGGTGGTGGTGGTGGTGGTGGTGGTGGTGGGTGTGTAATTTTAAGTAGGCTGTTTGCCCAGTGTGTGCTTGAACTCATGATCCTGAGACCAGGAGTTGCATGCTCTACCGACTGAGCCAGACAGTTGCCCCACTGTCTTATTTTTAAGTGTAAGCTGGGTAAGCAGACCACTGGCATTTGTTTTATTATTCATTTTTTTTATGTCAAATGTTTTAGAATATATAAAAATAAAATGTTAAAATACATGACTTTTTTTTTTTAAGATTTTATTTACTTGACAGAGAGAGAAACACAGCCAGAGACGGAACACAAGCAGGGGGAGTGAGAGAGGGAGAAGCAGGCTTCCCGCTGAGCAGGAAGCCCAGTGTTGGGACTCCGGGATCATGATCTGAGCTGAAGGCAGAGACTTAAGCCACCCAGCTGCCCCCAAATACATGACTTTCAATGCAATACTTACTTAGAGGTCCCCTATTACCAAGAATACTGGCTCGGAAGGACCTGCTCTAGGATTTGCTACATTTTTCAGTATATGAGGAAAACTTTCAAACAGACTTTGCAGAAACTAACAGAGTGATCCTAAGGAAATCCAGGGGACCCAGAATACTCAAAACAATCTTGGAAGAGAAAATAGTCAGAAGACTCCTACTTGTGAGTTTTTTTTTTTTTTTAAGATTTTATTTATTCATTTGGCAGAGAGAAACACAGCCAGAGAGGGAACACGAGCAGGGGCAGTGAGAAAGGGAGAAGCAGGCTTCCCGCTGAGCAGGGAGCCCGATGTGGGGCTCGAATCCAGGACTCCAGGATCATGACCTGAGCCAAAGACAGATGCTTAACGATTGAGCCACCCAGACGCCCCTTACTTGTGAATTTTTAAATGTACTACAAAGCTATAGTAATCAAGACTGTGCCATAGCATGAGGACGAACATACACATCAATGGAGTAGAATCGAGAATCTACAAATAAGCCTTTGTGTTGACAGTTAATAGAGTTGTCTAAAGATTTTTTTTTTTAAGATTTTATTTTATTTATTTGACAGAGAGATCACAAGTGGGCAGAGAAGCAGGCGGAGAGAGAGGAGGAAGCAGGCTCCCTGCTGAGCAGAGAGCCTGATTCGGGCCTTGATCCCAGCACCCTGAGATCATTACCTGAGCTGAAGGCAGAGGCTTTAACCCACTGAGCCACCCAGGCGCCCAGATTTCTCTTTTTTTTTTTTACATGAGGCTAAAAGAGTTCAGTGGGGGAAAATAGTCTTTTCAACAAACGGTGCTGGGACAGCTGGATTACCATATATAAAATATTGAGGTTGGAGCCCATCTTCACACCGTATACAAAAATTAACTCAAGAATGGAAGAAAGGCCTGACTTAAATTTAACTCTTAAATAGCTAAAACTTATAAAGAAGATGGAGGCATAAACCTTTGGTGACCTTGGATTAGGCAACAGTGTCTGAATGTGACACCAACGAGCAACAAAAGAAAACCTAGGTTAGTTTGACTCATCAAAATTAAAAAACTATGAAAAAGAATTAAATACTATTGTGCATCAAAAGACACCATCTAGAGGGCGCCTGGGTGGCTCAGTGGCTTATAGCCTCTGCCTTCAGCTCAGGTCATGATCTCAGGGTCCTTGGACTGAGGCCCAAATCTGCTCGGCAGGGAGCCTGCTTCCTTCTCTCTCTGCCTACTTGTGATCTCTCTGTCAAATAAATAAATAAAATCTTTTTTTTTTTTTTTTTTAAGATTTTATTTATTTGACAGAGGGAAACACAGCCAGAGAGGGAACACAAGCAGGGGGAGTGAGAGAGGGAGAAGCAGGCTTCCCGCGGAGCAGGGAGCCCGATGTGGGACTCGATCCCGGGTCTCCGGGATCATGACCTGAGCCGAAGGCAGTTGCTTAACCAACTGAGCCACCCAGGCGCCCCTATAAATAAAATCTTAAAAAAAAAAAAAAAGACACCATCTAGAGAGTGAAAAGACAACCCCTGGAATAGGAGAAAATGTTTGTAGATCATTTATCTGTTCAGGGACTGGCATCCAGAGTTTATAAAGAACTTCTCCAACTCAGCAATTAACAACAACCCAATTCCAAAAGAAGGATGAAGGACTCTTATCAGACCTATATTCAGAGAAGACATGCAGATGGCCAAGAAGTCCATGAAAAGCTGCTCACCGTCACTAGTCATTAGGGAAATGCAAATCAAAACCACGATGAAACACCACTTCACACTTGTGATGGCTGAAGACCTTGGAACCTCCTACCTTGTCATAATGAATGTAAAATGGTGCCGTCATTGTGGAAAACTGTGAGGATTCCTCAAAAAATTAAACGGGTACCAAATGTCCACAAAAACTTGTACACAGATATTCATAGCATCATTCATAATAGTCAGAAAGTGGAAATAACCCAAATGTTTTATCAGCTGATGAATGGATAAACAAAAGGAGGTGTATCCATACAATGGAATGTGATTTGGCCATATAAAGGAATAAAATACTGGTACATGCTATAACACAGATGAATCTTGAAAACATCAGGCTAAGTGTAATAAAACAGTCGTAACGGCCCATATTATGCAACACAATTACATTTGTGTAAAATGTCCAGAATAGGTAAATCTATAGGGATAGTGTATTAGTTTCCTGTGGCTTTTGTTTTGGGTTTTTTTAAGAATATTTTTTTTAGGGGCGCCTGGGTGGCTCAGTTGGTTAAGCGACTGCCTTCAGCTCAGGTCATGATCCTGGAGACCCGGGATCGAGCCCCACATCGGGCTGCCTGCTCGGCGGGAAGCCTGCTTCTCCCTCTCTCACTCCCCCTGCTTGTGTTCCCTCTCTGCCTGTGTTTCTCTCTGTCAAATAAATAAAATCTAAAAAAAAAAAAAAAAAGAATATTTTTTTAAAAGATTTTATTTATTTAACAGAGAGAAACACAGCCAGAGAGGGAGGGTGAGAGAGGGAGAAGCAGGCTTCCTGCAGAGCAGGGGGCCCGATGTGGGACTCAATCCCGAGTCTCCAGGATCATGACCTGAGCCGAAGGCAGGCACCCCTCCTGTGGCTGTTGTAACTAATGACCAGACTTTGGAGGCCCCAGTCTCCGCGCCCATAGCTTTGGCCTCTTGGCCTGAAGCTCTGCCCTTGTGGTCATCTTTCCTTTCCTTACAGAGTAGCACATGTTTGCAGCTGACTCATTTTATCAGCCTGTTCCCGGCCTGTAGAATTTGGGGTATCTTGACACCCTTCTTTGATTTCATCCAGTCTCTCCTTTTCAGGCCAAACTGTCAGTGTTTATGCTGGTGTAATATAAGGCTTTGTGGGTCTCCCATGTATGTGACAGGATTCATGCCATTAGACGGGGTTTCTCCACCGGTCTTTCCTATATGATTTCATCTCCGCCATTGGCTTCTGTGAGATGATTCACAATTGAGGGGATTCGTGAATTCTGTGTCCACTCTCTTTGGCACTGGTTAATGTCTAGCCACAGCCTGGCCTTTTTTCCAGGAGCACACCTTCCTAACAGTGAATCTCCTCAGTTAAGCTTGCTACCCCCCCTCCCCAATTTGGATAACCTGCGAGTTTCCCAAACCCATCAAGTCCAGGCTCCTTTTTGCTCAGTAGTTCTTCTCTCAGTTTCTCTGTCTCCTCTCATATTTTACTCTGAGCAGCAAGAAGCCAAGCCAGACCTTCAGCATTTTGCTTGGAAGTCTACTCAGCCAAATCTCCAAATTCATTTTTTACAAGTTCAGGTTCTGCCTTTCACACAACTAGGATACAGTTCAGCCGAACTTCTGCCACTAGATAACGAAGATTCTCCCTGCGTCAGTTTCCGATGACACGGTCCTCATTTCCTCTGAGCCCTCCCGAGAAATACCTGTAACATTCATCTTTCTACCAACATTCTGGTTTTGATGATACACATGTATTCTCTTAAGATGACATGGGGCTTTCTCTGCCAGGTTCCTCACTTCCCAGAGTCCTAAGTGGCAGAGTCCTTGGCATGCATGTTTCTACCAACAGTGTCCCCTGTTGCCTGACTCCCTCCCTTTTGCCCCTTATTTCTTGCGAACTGGTTGTTAGAGGGGAGAGCCCGGGTTGCAGCTGTGTCCTGAGCAAGAATACGTCTGAGGTGGTGCCCTGTGTTCATATTTCGCCACAAGACCATGGTTGGTTCAGAGTGACAGCCTGACTTTTCTAAAAAGTTGCCCCATCCACTTGTCATCTAATGGTTCCATCATTTAATTGGGTATCGCGGATGGTAATTGTCCTTAATTCTGGCTTTCCTTATACTTTTATCCGAAGGAATTTTTCTGCAAAGATGGGTCTTCTTTCATCAACCAAGACTTCTTGGTTGCTTGAAAAAGCCTCTTTTGGATGACCAGGAATGCTTTCCTGTCCATTGTCCCTTTGTAGCCCAAGGACTTGCTACCCCTGGTTACCGCCAGGGGCGATCAGTAGAGCTTGGGGATGGGAGTGAAGGTGGGTTCTCTTCTGTGAGTATTTTGAGCTGGGGGCTCTGCATCTTGTGTGTTTCAGTCCATTGCAGTGGTTCATTTTCATGCTTCCATGATCCCTTCCTACTAGCCCCGGGGTAACCCCCAGGCACCCTCTGTCAGCCCCTTATCACGACTCCTTTCGTCTTTTGCAGCTTGCTTGCGTCTTGGTCCCGGAATGGGCCGTTCCTCTATGGAGCCCTGGTTCCTTTTTGAGGGTGAAATGGTATTTTGAGCATGCAGTGTGGGCACTGGTGCCAATGGCTTCTGCACCTTTTTGTGAACAGCGCTAAGAAGTAATATGTTTCGGTGATAACAAGCAACAACCACAAAACGCCATAACTTCCCACTGATATTTCCCATTCCAATTTAACCTTACAGGGTTTTACTTTTGTTTTAGACATGTATCTTTTCTCTTAATGTAACTATCTTGGCTTCTAATATCATTAGCATAATTCCTTGCTCTAAAATACTTCTGGGGGGTGCCTGGCTGACTCAGTCAGAGGAGCATGCCTCTCTTGACCTTGGGTTGTGAGTTCGAGCCCCACGATGGCTGTCGAGATTACTAAAAAAAAGTAAATAAACTTAAAAACATAAAACAAAATACATTTGAAAGGAACAGACTAATATTACCACTAATATTGGTAACAAATAATAACAAAATGTGGAATGAGATTTAAGATTTCTTTGAAGTTCTGTTAGTCCTTAAACTGTATCCTTTCCACTGAGGACCTGCAGTTTTTTTGTTTTGTTTGCTTTTTTGTTTTTTCAAATGATCACTCACAGGGTTCTTTTCCCTTTATGATTCTGATATCGACGTGATAGCTCATACATTCCAGTTTATTTTGAGTTTTTAGGAATTGTACTTTTTCTTTTGGTTTAGTTTTATGTTACGTTTGAAAAAAAAAAAAGTATACACTTTCAGTGTGAAGACCATATAACAGGGTGTGAAATCTCCTTTTCAGCCCCACCTCTGACACCTCTGGGGGTAACTGTTTATCTCCGGTTTTGGTTTATCCTTCCAACATTTCTTTTTGCAGATAAAGTGCATATATGTATTCAGATTCCCCGTATCCTTTTTTTTTTTTTTATTTTGAAGATTTTATTTATTTGAGAGAGAGAGAGAAAGTGAGAGAGAGCATGACAGGGGAGAAGATCAGAGGGAGAAGCAGACTCCCTGCGGAGCTGGGAGCCCGATGTGGGACTCGGTCCTGGGATTCCAGGATCATGACCTGAGCGGAAGGCAGTGGCTTAACCAACTGAGCCACCCAGGCGCCTGTCAGATTCCCCATGTCTTATATAAAAGGTAGTGTACCGCGTGTAGCGTGTGGTGCCTGGAGTTTTATATGGAGCCTGTGTGTGTCCCTACTCCTGCTGCTCTCTCCACATTCACGTGGGGAGGCATCCTTCACCCTTGTTGGCTCTTTATGCTGGTCTGGCACAGGTCTAGCAAGGGCTTAAACTAGAAGGCTCTTCCCCACATTTCTGTCCTCTCATCCACACCTGCCTTGGTAGGTGGTTGGAAGAACTAAATGCACTGATACATGTAAAGGTTTAGAGCTGTACCCGGCACCACATTAAGGGCCAGAGTATTAGCTGTTACTGCCATGGTCTGGTAACAGTCTCGGGGCATAGCTGTGACCCAGATTTTTGATGTCAAGTTGGGGAGATGGTCAAGACTGAAGGTAAGGGATGGGGCGTGGTCCCAGAGAGGTGGGGTGCCTTGCAGCAGAAGAGTGTAGCGGAGCCTGGGACTTCTCACACAGGGGCCGCTCAGTCAGGACTTTTAAGTTAGGGGTCAGGGGAGTCGAGCAGCCGCCCTGGGGGACATAAGAGGTCTGGTCTCGGACCCCGCGGCGTCCCAAGAGAGGAACACTGGCGCAGATACGCAGCAGTCTTCCCGGTGGTTCCTTGGTGGCCTGGCCCTGGCAGGAATCCTGGAGAGGCATTTGACCTGCAAGAAACCCTCTTAGAGGCCATGGGACTGACTGCTTCCTGTGCCCATGTCTCCTGGCAGGTGGACACATCCCTCCCTCTGCCCCCCGGCCCCCAGGCCTCATCATGCTGGTCTGCTCTCGTCCCTGGAGCCTCCCCTCTACCCACCTGGCAGCGGGCGGCCCCCAGATGGGAGCAGACCACGCTGGCCCTCCAGGTCTGGGCTCAGGACTGCAACGGGGCTCTGAGCACCCCATCCTGATTCTGTAGTAAGGGCCTCAGGCTCCTGAGTTCCATTTTTACTGTATCTTGTGTCTGAGTAAAAGTATCTGGTTGCTTTTTCAACCCATTTCCTCATTTTATCTTTTATGGAAGTAGAGAAAACTACAAACTGATGGCCTTTGGCCTTCACAAGACATCAGAAATTGACATGGCAAGCTCCCAATCCTTGTTCCCGGCCACCTCATTTCCTGAACTTTCTTCAGGCCCCCCACCTTCCTTGCTCCCTGCTCACCACACCGCTGTCCTTTAAGGGCCAGCCTCAGCAGATGATCAACAGGCTGGAGCCCCAACTCCAGGGGCTTCCTTCACGCCTAGCACATTGTCTTTCCTATCAGAAATGGGTGGGGGCAGTTGGAAATTGGGAGTGTTGACAATACTTGCTAAGTGTCCCTTTGCTCCAGCAGAGGCTCACTGTCCCTCTTCCTGTATTGACCCCCTGTGCATGTGCTTATCATCCTGGCTTCCCCTTTCCCCTGGGCCTTTTCCCCTCTTGTTTCCCTCTGCTGATTCCCCTGACCAAAAGAGAGTGGTGGGGTGAAGTTTGGAGATAGATGAGGAGTAACGAAGATTTGCAAAGTCTGCTTTTATTTTTGTATTCACCTGAGACCACTTTTCCCTGAAGGTGTCTCTTAAGACAGTAAAGTTTACTGCCTGTGCTTGGGCCCGCCTGTGTCCCAGGGTGGTCGCAGTGCAGGTGGTGCGGCGGGGTCCTGGGTCGTGTGGGTGTTGTCCCATCAGTCTGCTGCCGGACTCTCAGTGTTGCAGCGACTTAGGAAAGAGGGTTGTGTGAGCAGGGTAGAGAGTAAAGGCTTTGCCCGTGCGGGGGGAATGCCTTGCCGGAAGGATGGGCATTTCAAGCGGGAGAAGGATGGTACAGCTTCTCTGCAATAAGACTTTAATTCAGACAAGCCTTTGTTAACCACAGGACAAACACAGTGGTAATTTCCTCAAAACCCCTGGGGGCGGGTGTCCTTGGTTGCAAAGAGGACAGCCGGTAGAAGGCAGGTCCTGAGGCGCAGTTCCAGAAACCTGGCAGCCGCAAGAGGAGAGCCCTCAGCAGTGGCCTTCACCTGCCACCCTTGAGTGGCCCTGTGCCCTCTTCCTTGCCTGTGCAGTAAATTCAGATTCACGCAGATCTCCGAAAAGCACAGCCAGGGGCGCACATCCAGATCTGCACGCAAGCACGTCCGCAGTGAGAGAGCAACAGGCCGGGTATTAAAAGCGAAAGTACTTGGATAGGAATAGCCCAAAGACAAAAGCGGCCCGCCCGTGCCTACTGCTGATGTGCCTTGTGACCTCAGGCTGGCCCCTCATCCTCTCCGTGAAAGGCCTGAGCTGGCTGGAGGCCGTCTTGGTTGAGCATGTACCCCAGGCTGGAAGGAGCAGCAGTTTGAGGCTTCTCGGTATCCCTCTTGGCTTTCTGTTTCTTTGTGCTTTTTGTTGGCCTGCTGTAGCTGAGCACTGACGGCTCCTCTCTTGAGAGATGGATTCCAGAGCAGGCTGGGCCTGGCGGGCCAGCAGCCTTTCAGGAAGAACTCCGCGCTGGGTGACACGGCGGGGCGGGGCGGGGGTGGGAGGCGTGGGGGCTGGAAAGGGGCGTTGCCCGGCTTCACTTCTTCATCTGGGATTAAACTGCTTCCTGTTTTTACTTTTAGGACGAATACCTTTCTCTCGTGGCCAGGCTCATTATCCATTTTCGAGACATTCGTAAGTAAAAATTCACATTTCTGGGTGGTTTCGTTGGCCAGGCGGGGCTGGCCCTTTCTTGGGACAGTGGGGGCTTTCTTGGCCACAGTGCCTGTGGCAGAATGTGTGTGTGGAAAGCTCCTGCTTTCTGGGAAATTGGACGTTGCTTTGCATTTGATTCCGTTTCCCATCCTCTCAGAGCCTCAGCCTCAAAAATGCTGAATTTGGCATAATGGAAATGTTCGCCTCCAAGTGGTCTGGACGGCTGTTTTTGCTTGTCCATGAACATCTCCTTTTTCGAAAGACTATTGCCCTTGTCTCTAAGGTACTTCTTTTTAATTAGCCAGGTGTACCCTGGAAAAGAAACTTCCTTCCCTAGGAGTAGGT
Source organism: Spilogale gracilis (assembly GCA_004023965.1). Lineage (NCBI taxonomy): Eukaryota > Metazoa > Chordata > Mammalia > Carnivora > Mephitidae > Spilogale > Spilogale gracilis. The sequence goes on along the minus strand of PITA01016025.1, from coordinate 29,686 downwards.
GTTCCTTACCTGTGGGGTCTGACCTGTCAGGCTGGAACTTCCTGAGTCTTGCCCCAGGCTCCCTGCCCCGCTGAGGGTCCCCTGGCGCCTGCTGCCTTCCGCCTCCTCTGATTCAAGGGTCCTGCTGGGGTTGCTGGCGTCCTGTCAGCCCAGCCTGGCAGCAGTGGCTCTTAGAAAGCGTGTGCCCTTGCAGACTGGGTTCGGGGCTCTTGGTCTTTTGTGTGTTAAACGTAAGCATGGAGGACGCGGAGTGTTCCTGGATGGTCGGTCACAGTCTCTAAGGGAAAGCAGGTTGGCCGGCCCGGTGAGGTTTCAGCCCGCAGGACCTCCTGCCTGCCTGCCTGCGTTTGTGTGACCACAGGAGAGGGGCTCGTGACACTGCCTGTCTGTGGAGTGCACACTTGGCACGGCCAGTGGTTTCTTCCCATGCCTGTAGAGGTGGCAACAGCTTTAGTCAGTAATTTCGGACAAAAGGAGATGTTGTGAACTCCAGAGTCCCTGTGGGGCCCATAGGTTTTGCTTCTTCCCAAACTAGCATTTTACCAGAATGGCCAGCCAGGTGAACTTCACTTGATTCCACTTTCTTTTTTTTTTTCTTTTTTTAAAAAGATTTTATTTATTTGACACAGAGAGAGATCACAAGTAGGCAGAGAGGCAGGCAGAGGAGAGGAGGAAGCAGGCTCCCTGCTGAGCAGAGAGCCGGATGCGGGCCTCGATCCCAGGACCCTGAGATCATGACCTGAGCCGAAGGCAGAGGCTTTAACCCACTGACCCACCCAGGCGCCCGATTCCACTTTTGGCATATTTCGGAGGGTCCTGTGGTGTTCAGAACAAATTGTTGGAACGAGGAGCCTGGGGAACGAGCAGCCTGGATGAGACACCTTGGTTGTCCTGGCAATGGGCTCTGCTTATCGGGGCTGAGCTGTCCAGGCCAGATGGCCCTGGCCTAGCAGCACACAGCCCTGGGGGCCAGGAGTGTCCCCTGCCTGCTCACCAGCTCAGGCTCAGGGCGTGGCTGGGTAGGGGAGGTCCTGCTGCAGCGCTTGCCGCCGGGTGCTAGGGGCAGCTGTAGATCCAGCTTCTGGCTAGCCTTGGACAGACTCACTTTCCTCATGGAGAAAGTAGGGAAACTGCCTCATCAGAGCAGGCTGAAAAAGATGTCACGGAAGGCTCGGCACCATTCTGGGCCCATCGTGGATCCCTGCTGCTCTCATGTTTGTTGCTCAGGGCCCCACTGAGACCCTGCACCCAGGAAGGAAGGGGAGCCAGAGTAGGCCCACAGTGAGCTTCTGCCTGGGGGGCACTTCTCCAAGGCCCTGGGTTGACCTTGGGCAGTCCTGTACCCTCTTCCCTGAGACCCCCTTGAGTGTCAGCTATGCCAGGAGTGCACACGCATGCTTACACGCTCAATACGAATGCACACTCAAGAGATCTTTTTTTTTTTTAAGATTTTATTTATTTATTTGATAGAGAGAAACACAGCTAGAGAGGGAACACAAGCAGGGGGAGTGAGAGAGGGAGAAGCAGGCTTCCCGGGATCATGACCTGAGCCGAAGGCAGTCACTTAACTAACTGAGCCACCCAGGTGCCCCTCAAGAGATCTTTTATCTTGCGTTTTAGTTTCTGCAAATGACCTCTAGGCAAATGCCTACCAAGCTGACTTACCGTGGAAATATGTGGTTATATAAAACTTCGTTTACTCTGTTTTTTTGTTTTTGTTTTCTTAAATGCAGATAACAAAAAATCTCAAGCTTCCGTCAGTGGTAAGAGTTTTTCCTGTTTGAATTAAAGTTTTATCCCAACCTTGGGCTTGGGGCGGCAAGAGTGGGTTGTGGATGCTACATGTGCCTGGGTTAGACTATTTTTAAAGGAGAAAGTTCACAGAAAGAACTCTGGCTGGCCAGAGCTGCGAGCCGCACCCAGCCCTCCTCCGAGCTTCCTCTTCCTGGCCGGCTGCAGTCAGAGAAAACTTCCCCGTCCCTTGTCACTCACATACTGTTTTTGTCCAGCAAAGAGATGATGAAAAACTCCCACAGTTACGGAGACGTTATCCAAAATTTTGAGCTCTCTGGAAGAGCATCATTATGGTCTCTTTACTATAATAATCTGTAGTAGTATTTTTTTAGAGAGCAGCTGTGAATTCACTTCCTCAAGTTACAAAGTTTCTTTGTAAGTTAAGAATTATTATTGTTATATATTTTTTTAATTTCACGACTTTTTCACCTGGGAGCTGTGCTGACTGGGCTGCCGGCGAGGGGGTTTAGCGACCCGGTGGTGGCCAGCTGAGCTCTCATCTGGCAGGGACACTGTCCTATCACAGGCAGCACGGCTGTAAACGCCGGGCGCCCAGGCTTGCTGTGTGTGGGCCCCGGCCCCTCGCGGCGCTCTCCTGGCTGGTGCGCGGCTTATCCGCCAGCCACGGCTGGGTGGGAGAAAGAGCACATGGCCGGGAAAATGTCTGGCTTCTTGGCCTCGGAGCGTAAGTTCCTTTGGCACCCGGTGTGTGCAAGGACACTGGCTGGGCCACACCTGTCTGTAGGAGGCATCTGCCGTGACTTGACCCTGTTCTGACAAGAGTCTTGGGCCCCTTGTTCCGGGTCATGGCGTCGCTCACCGAACAGAGTCCACTGCCTCCTGGCAAGCAGCACCGTGCCTCATCTCGTGGCACCCCGTGGGCCCTTGCGCCCGTCCCTCCTGCACACCTTAGCTTGTTTCGGTGGGGTGGCCTGGGAACACCTTAGCAGGGGTCCTGTGCAGACTTGGCCGAAGTGGGCGTCTCGTGTGCGCAGAGACTTGCAGCTTCCCCAGAGCACATCCGCGTGTGCCCCCTCAGTTCTCTGGCCCATAGGGTCTTTCTTACCACAAAGAGGGGCCTGCTGTCCCTTGTCGACTTTGGGGTTCCCAGCTGTGTCTCATGTGGCCGGAGGAGTGTGCAGCTGGGCGGGGCGGGGGGGGTGCTGTTTCATGCCTTCAGGGGCTTGTTTGTCCCTCAGCATTAGGGCCCTGGTACAGGCCAGGTTAGGGTGTGAGCTGTGTTCCCTGCCCGGGAGGGCGCATGATCCAGGAGCAAAGGCATACCCGCAGGCATTTGGGCACCCGGGGTGTGATGGGCAGTTGTGGGCCCAGAGGCTCCCGGAACTCTGGCCTTTCCCCTTGGGGCTCTGAGGGAGTCGTGCCTGGAGGCGGGAGGAAGTGTGAGGGCTGCGCGGCCTCCCAGCCTTCGGAGCCTCGCGGTTTAGCAGCACTCGGCTGAGACGCTGTGCCCTTGTGTTCCCACAGACCCTATGAATGCGCTGCAGAGTCTGACTGGCGGGCCCGCTGCCGGAGCAGCTGGAATCGGCATGCCTTCTCGCGGCCCGGGACAGTCTCTGGGCGGACTGGGTGGCCTCGGCACCATGGGGCAGCCGATGCCCCTCTCAGGGCAGCCCCCCCCCGGCACCTCGGGCATGGCCCCCCATGGCATGGCTGTTGTGTCTACAGCAGCACCGCAAAGTGAGTACCATGCTTCTCAGAGAGCCTGCCACTTTCTTTGCAGGGGATGTGCATCTTATTCCTTTGCTTAGGTGGGTGTTGAGCAAAGCTTGGAGGAACTCCCAAGTAGCTCTGTCTTTTTATCTTTGTTGTGCATGGAGAGAAAAAGTTCCAGACCTTCTTCAGGCTCTCGGAAGGGTTAAGTGACACTGAGGCCTCCCTCCTACCCCTGAGCAGGAGTGGACGACTCAAAGGAGGTTGGAGTAGCCTGGGATTCCATCCAGGGGGTTGTGTTTTGTAGCTGAAACAGACACTCTTGTCACCCACAAAGCCGTGCTGTTAGCGCCCCACAGTGCCCAGAAGCGCCCCCCCCCCCCCTCAGAAGCCACTCCTTCCAGTGCTGCCCTTGCACGGCCAGGCTTCCCTTCCCTGAGGGCAGGTGCCTTGTGTCTCTGCACCTCTCTGCAGGACCCAGCCCCTCGGCCCCTCCCTGCAGCTGCTCCAGCTGGGAGGGAGTGTGTGGCGCGGGTCTCCCTCTTTCCAGGGCCTGTCTTATTGGCCCGTGATTTTCATAAACAATGATCCAGCGCTCGGAGTGTACTTCAGTCATGCGAAGTGCTTTGGTACCTTTCTCCCCTTTGTATTTACTTTTTTGTATGTGTTTCTTCAAATAGTTTAAGAGTCACGAGAAGTTGCAGAATGGCCTAGAGAGTGCCCACGTGCCCTACACCCACCCAGCTTCCCCGCTGCTAACCTCTCAATAGTAGGCTGTCACAGCCGAGAAGTGAGCGTTGGGGCAATGCTGCCGGCTCCGGTGGCCTCTTCTCAGGTTTTCCTGTGCATTCTTGCGCGCGAGCTGCCGTGCGTAGAGCTCTGGGGGATTTTATCACACGTGGCATCGCCGCCCCGTCAGCATGCAGAACTGTCCCGTCCTCAGTAGCAAGCTGTTGCCTTATCTCTTCATGATGCCACCCTCCCGCCAACTTCCAGCCCTGGCAACCGCTGATCTGTTCCCTGTCGCTCTAATTCTGTCCCTTTGCAAATGTTACATCAGTGGGATCGCACGATGTTTGACATTTTGAGACTGGCTTTTTTTCATTCGGTGTAATGCCTTTGAGGTTCTCCAAGTCGCATCGGCAAATCGTTCCTGTTCATTGCTGAATTGTATTCTGTGGACGGGGGTGTTGTACCCCAGTTTACTTACCCATTCACCCTTGAGGGACGTTGAGTTGTTTCCAGATTTGAGCTGTTGCAAATAAAGCTGCTATGACCATGATTCACATACAGGTTGTGATGTTTTGACGTCTTTTCTCACGCATCGGTCATGGTAACCCTCCGAAGAGGGTAGACGGTGTCCCTGCCGTTTGCTTTGCCCACTAGAGCTGGGTGGAGCCCGAGCTGCCTGACCCAAACACCCCTGTTCTTTGTTGGTGTTTCCTGGGGGAGCATCGCTTCGCTGTTCACAGAGGTCAGTGCAGCCTCATTCCCAGCCACGCCTGCACCGGAACCCTCCATCCCACGTCATCCCCGCCCTCCCGGATCATCATCCTCTTCTCCTTACTGACATCTTGCCACCTGACGCTCATCTCTTTGCTCGAGTGTTTGTCTCCTGCTCGCGTGTCCCCTCTTCTCTAGTCACATACCCGACACGGATGCGGGGGCGACTTACGGAAGGGTGCCCAGGAGAGGTACCGACTCTGGTTCTGTTTCTGTTAGGCTCTGGTTGAACTTTTCTTCTCTTAGCACAGACTTATATTTTATGTTATGATAAAAAATAGTTTTAAAGTGTATGAGTTTAGAATGCTACCATTATTGGCCTTGTGGTCTCACCCGAAGACTTCGTCAGTTTGGTGGCAAAGCTTGGGCATTCTGCCCACACCCTCCCCAGTCTGACCTTGGCCCACATCCTATTTTCGGCTTCTGAGGGACCTGGTCTTCCGTGTAGGTTGATGTGGGTTCTCTTCCTCCATATCCCACTGCCGCCTTTCACAGTCCCTCCCTCTCTGCCTTGGACCTCTTGCCTGCCTGCCTACCTGCCTGAAATAGGTCTTGTGGCACGATGGGCATCTGTTTCTCCCTTCTGACAGTTTCTCCAAAAGCCACTGTGTGATTAAGAAAGCTTCAGGGGAGGGCCTGGGTCAGACGTTGTGCTGAGGTTCTTAAAGGATAGTCCAACGTGCGCTGTGACAGTCTCCGGGTGACCTGGGTCGGTCATGGAAACAAGCCACTTACTAGGCGAGGCTGGGCCCGGGCATGAATACAGCATCAGAAGGGAGACTTACCTTTCACTCCACGTTTCTGTTCCTTAGTGACTTTTATGTCATGTGCCTGTAGAACCATCTTGGAAAATAAGGCCTATTTCTGGCTGTTTGGCAGACTGGATGCTGAGGAACTGTCCTCCTTCCGGACTAGAGCCTAGCTAAATCTTGGATTGTTGGGCCAGCAGAAGGTAGGGAGGTTTGCCTGCTGTTCCTCGGCCCACTGTGAGATTGGGAAAGTAAGTCTGGCATCCCTCCGTGTAGCGGGATTTGCGCCGGGGCCTTTGGCATCCCTAGCTCCCCCAGAAGCAAGGGCAGATTGGAGGACAGCGCCCCCAGTTTAGGCCTGTGGGAACTGCAGATTTAAGGTCAAGCGGTGAGCACACAAAGACCAGCAGGCCTGAAGGAAAGCAGGGAGACATCATGAGGAGGATCGGAAACAAACAGCTGTGGAGATGCCCAGGGACCACACACACAACCATTGTGAGCTGTGGGCTTGGCCCGACTGAAGAAACAAGGGATGGAATTCTAAATGAACAGGCACTGGGATGCCTGGCGGATGCCTGCGGAGCAGCTTTAAGAAGGAACCAAGTAGAACTTGTAGAAATGAGAAATAAAATTATTGGGACTAGAAAGCAAAGATGAATGAACAACAGATTAGATACAGCAGAAGAAAGAAGTTGTGAACTGGAGGTAGCATTTGAAGAAGTTATCTAGAATGGAGCCCAGAGAGGGGACATGGAAAATAGGAGAGTAAGAAGCACCGGATAAGGGATCTGGCTGGCTCCAGGGCATAGTCTCAGGGTGGTTAGATTGAGCCCCATGTTGGGCTCCATGCTGGGCTCCATGGAGCTTGCTTAAGATCCTCTGCCTCCCACCCCCCAAGAAATGCAGAGGATAAAATCAGAGTCTAGCAGCTAATAAAGGGACCAAGTAGAGAGAACAGAAACACACCAGCATGTGAGGAGATGGTGGCCGGAAAAGCCCTGCGGGCCTGTGCAGGATAAATAAGGCCTCCATGCCTTAACTTATTTTGGGGAGGCCACAGAACACCAGAGTCCAGAGGAGTAGCTTAGAAATAGCCCGTTGCTAGAAAGGAGCAGGAACTAGCCTCTGGACTTGGTGAAGGCCTCCGGAAGCAAGGAGGAGGCCGTTGGAGCCCCGGGGCTAGAGCTGCCGACCGGAGCTGCGTGCCAGCCGAACTCCCGAGGACTGGGGAGGCAGACGTTCTTGAGGAACAAAGCCCAAGAGACCTTCACTAAAAGATTTTTATTAGCTCCCCATTTCCTTTTCCCTCTCAGGCCGTTCTTCCTGTGCTGCCAGATGTAAAATGGGAGAAGAGATGTTTATGGAAGGTAGCAGGCGCGTGTGACCCTCAACCAGCAATTCTCGTGTATTCGGTACCCAGGGGGACAGTTGGCAGTGTTTGGAGACATTTCGGATGTGACAAGTGCAGGGGTGCTCCTGGCATCCAGCGGAGAGGCCAGAGATGCTGCCGAACCTAAGTGCGCAGGACGGTCCCCCACAACACAGAATCGTCTAGCCCAAAATGTTGGTTGGGACAAGATTGAGAATCCTTTGTGGTTTGTAAACAAAAATCACCTCTATAAAATAACTGTGCTCCCAGCTAACCAAACGGATGTGCTACATTCCAAGCGCTATCTCGAGTGCTTTACCTGTAACAGGTTTTTAATTCTTAGTGTATGTAGGCACTATCACTGTCTCTTTCCCGCAGCTGAGGGGACTGAGGCGCAGAGCAGTGACAGAGTGGGGATTTGAGTGCTGGCAGTCTGGGTCAGAGGCTGTACCCCAGCCATTCTTTGTGCTGCCTTTTTTTTTTTTCCTTTTAATTTCTTTCTTTAAAGATTTTTTTATTTGAGGGGAACGAGCATGAGTGGGGGAGGGAGGGGCAGAGGAGAGCCCAGGACCCTGAGATCATGACCTTAGCCGAAGGCAGACACTTAACCGACTGAGCCACCCAGGTGCCCCTCTGTCCTGCCTCTTAATGTAAGTCTGCTGTGGGGGGCATAAGAAGATAAACAGCTGAAGGGAAGTCAGGAAGTGTATCCAAGGATAGATGTCAGGTCTATCGTGTGCGTGTGGAACCTACTTTAAAAAAACAGGGTGTTTTGAGGTTCTTGTATTTGGGAAAGAGGATGAAGTATGGGTATATTTTATACTTTGGCAAGTTAAATATGTGTGATGAAATGGAAAATTGCTTTCAAAAAAGGAAAAAGAAAAAGTAGTTGCCAAAAGAACAGAAATAGTTTGTAAAACCCAAGCCAGTAGGAAAAAATGGAATAAGAAAAAAAACAAAAATCCAAATGACATGCAAAATTCAGCTCAACCATCCAACAAAATATAATCCAGAGGGCATCTGGCTGACTGTCGGTGGAGTGTGTAACTTTTAATCTCAAGGTTGTGAGTTTGAGCCCTGTGTTGGCTGTACAGATTACTTAAAAATAAAATCTCTAAATGTGTGTATATATATATATATATATATATACACACAGACACACATATATGTATATAGTCAGAAAAGGAGGAAAATTTTGTTACACCTCAGTAAAGCTGGTAAACAAAAAAAAAAAAAGGAAAGAAGCTTAGAAAAGGGAAGACATACAAGGTAAGTTGAGAAATTCAAGCCATCACAGTTTATGTGAGTGGACAAAACCTTCCTGCTACAAGATAGGAAGTGTGAGATTGAGTGTAAATGAAAGGCGACAGAATAGCTCTATTTTGTCTTTACAAGAAACCCACCTAGAATATAAGATACAGAAAGATTTTAAGATGAAAGGTGTATCGGGCAGCTCGTCTTCTCAGTTACAGGTAGTCAGGCAGACGACGGGGGTGCATTCAGCCAAGATCGGAGCAGCACCGTCATGCAGGCATGTGGATGGAACAAGCACGCCCCCGAGAGCAAACCGTGACTCGTGAAAACCTCAGCACTTGCAGCGCGGTGCTGCCCTACCCGCAGTGCCTTCTCTCTGTCAAAAAGAAGTCTGTGATGAAAAGATAAATTTAAAAAACTCATATGCCAGCAGAGTGGCTAAAATAACATTCCCAAATGCTGGCAAGGACGAGAAGAAACTGGATCACTCCTCCATTGCTGTTGGGCATGTAAAACGGTTTGGCTTCTTTAAAAATTAAACATACAGTTCTGCAGTCGCACTCTTGGGCATCTATCCCAGAAACAGGAAAGCTTGTATTCCCACAAAAAACCTGTACAGGAGTGTTCATGGCAGCATTATGAGAGCCCGAATCTGCCATCACGTCCAGATGTCCTTCATGGCATGAATGATGGTTGAACAGAGTTACCAGTACCGTGGACTACAACTTGGTGGTGAAAAGGAAAGAATGACTGATACTCCTGGATGATCTTCAGAGAGTCGTGCTAAATGGAAAAGCTAATCATCAGCTAGAGCGCCCACTTCCGTAACATTTTTTAAGTGACAAAATATTAGAAACAGAGGACAGACACCTTAGTGGGTGCCTGGGGTGCCAAAGGGGGTGACCCCAGGTCGTGCTGGAGGATGCCTGTGGTGTTGGAACTGTTCGGTATCTTGACTCCGGTAGTGGCTGAATCTACCCAGGTGAGGAGATTGCACAGAACTTTATGTACACACCCACACAAATGAGCACACATCCTGATTGTGTTATGTTGTGATTTTATACAAAGGTACCGTCAGGGAAACTGGGCGCAGTGCACAAAGGATCTCTCTGGACTGTTCCTTTATTTTAGATAACAGATTTATTGAACTATAAGTCACATTCTTGTGGCTCACCCATTTAAAGTGCAACGTTCAGTGATTTTTTTTTTTTTAAGATTTTTTTTTTTAAGAATTTTTTTTTTTATTTGAGAGAAAGCACATGGGCAAGCACACAAGCGGGGGGAGTGGCAAGCAGGGGGAGACGGAGAAGCAGACTCCCTGCTGAGCAGGGAGCTCCGTGTGGAGCTCAGTCCCAGGACCGTGGGATCATGATCTGAGCCAAAGGCAGACGCTTAACTGATTAGCTGATGGGCAGATAAACAAAATGTGTCCGTGTTGTGGAATACTGTTAGGCAATAGAGAGAAATGAAACACCCGTGCAACCCTGCTGAACCTTGTAAATATTACTCTCAACAAAGGAAGCCAGTCCCCAAAACCACATACTGTGAGATTCCATCGGTAAGAAATGTCCAGAATAGGCAACTCCATAGAGACTAGAGAGTAGCTCAGTGGTTGCCGGACGCTGGGCCTCCTGGCCCTTTGAAAGACTCAGTTGGCCCTTTTCTCCTTTATCGTCAGAGAGAAATTCAGAATAATAAAGACCATAATCAATGTAGACGCTGCCCCCCCCCCCCGCCCCCGGGCCTCTGGCGGGCTCTCCCAAGCGGAGCCGCCGGCTGCAGCGCCTGTGGGTGCCTCGGGCACGTGCCCGCCCTCCCGGAGCCGCGCCCGCCTGACTCACCGCTCTGCCTCCAGCCCAGCTGCAGCTCCAGCAGGTGGCGCTCCAGCAGCAGCAGCAGCAGTTCCAGCAGCAGCAGGTGGCGCTGCAGCAGCAGCAACAGCAGCAGCAGCAGCAGCAGCAGCAGTTCCAGGCCCAGCAGAATGCCATGCAGCAGCAGTTCCAGGCGGTGGTGCAGCAGCAGCAGCAGCTCCAGCAGCAGCAGCAGCAACACCTAATTAAATTGCATCATCAAAACCAGCAGCAGGTACTAGGTGCCCCGGCTCCCGAGCGCAGGCTCCCTGCCCCACGCCCACCCCCCACCTGGTGGTCCTGGAGCCCGGGACACGCACCAGCCACAGCGCCTCCTGACGCCTGGTCCCCGGGCTTCCTCCGCTGGGGGCTCCCCGCAGAGCCCGGGATGAGGAGGAGAGAGAGGCCTCAACTTGTCAGGAGGGCACTGGGATGGCACGAGGGGGGCCTCTCCGTCAGGCTTGGTGTCCGGCCGCGGGCCTACTGTGTGCCAGGGTTGGGGGGCGCTGGATCCACGGAGGCTTCTGGGTGCCAGCGGTTCGGGCAGGAGTTAACTGAAGCAAGAAGTGAGAAGAACACCGCAAGGTGCAGGAACGCGTGCGCCGTCCTGCGAGCGTGTTTCCGTTGAGTACTTGCATGGCTCCTGTTTCATCTCTGAGTGTTCTGGTGTCTGCACACAGCTCGAAGCGGACCTCGGCTCTCCCGCAGGGGAGTGGCAGTGTCACGTTAGACGCTCGGCTTATAGGAAACTGTTTTCTTCCTCCCGTGGTTGGCAGGCAGCATCTAGACGTATTAAGCATCCACCGTCAGGCCTGCTCTTGGTTGAGGGAGGGAAGACTTGAGGGGACCTCTCCACTTGCCCACCGTCCCCCGGCCTTGGCTTGCTGCCTCCATTTCCCAGCGGCCACCCTCCTGGGTCTCGGAGGCCCCCGCCCCCAGAGCTGACTGTGGTCCTCAGGCCCACCATTCCTCCTCATCCTAGTGACCAGACAGGCATCCCTGGGGAGGCCTCAGAGGTCTGCAGCCACTGAGCATTTACCCCAGCTTCTGTGGGTTGTTTCCTAAAATCCTCTGGATCCTTCCCTCGCACCTCCATTCTCTCAGACTCAGGTGCAGCCTGTGTCCGGTAACCAGGGCACAGGCAGGCTCTCAGCATGTCCTCGGCGCCCTGTGAGAGCAGCCCGGGCGGGGTGACCGAGCGCGGCTCCTTGTGCCCATAGATACAGCAGCAGCAGCAGCTCCAGCGGATGGCACAGCTGCAGCTCCAGCAGCAGCAGCAGCAGCAGCAGCAAGCTTTGCAGGCCCAGCCCCCGCTCCAGCAGCCGCCGATGCAGCAGCCCCAGCCTCCCCCCTCCCAGACCCTGCCCCAGCAGCTGCAGCCCATGCACCACCCGCAGCACCACCAGCCGCCACCGCAGCCCCAGCAGCCACCAGTTGCTCAGAACCAGCCACCGCAGCTCCCGCCACAGTCACAGACCCAGCCTCTGGTATCCCAGGCGCCGGCCCTCCCCGGACAGATGTATGCCCAGCCACAGCTAAAACTCGTGAGTACCGTGGCTTGTGGTGGGCCGCAGCCCTTCCCCTCGTGTAGCACGTGGCCGGCCTCGGCATGCAGTTTGGCGAGGGAGCGTGCGTTCCGGGAGCTGCTGGACCCTACGCGGTGGCACCCCTGCTGCTGGGCAGCCATGTTCTTCCAAGCAGCCTTCCTGGTTTTGGCCGTGGCTGTGCATGGCATTTTTTAAGACTTGGTGACCAGATGGACAGCAGCACGCATGTTCTCGCCGCAAGGGAGGGTGTGTGGCCTCGGTGAGCGTCAGAGTGGTTTGCTAATTACTCAGAAGTACATTCGGAGCAAAGACATCCCCATCATTCGCCTATTTTTGAGAAAGGGTGTTAATAGGAAATAGTGTTATTGTCAGTCTTGTTATGCAGCTCCGTACAAAGCACATCCAGTCTGTGACGTTTATACAGAGGACGTGGTGTTGGCGTCAAGTCAGGGGACGCTGTGCCAAGGGGCTGTTTTAATAGTTTCTTCAGCTCATTTCCTTGGTTTTTGTGGAATTTGCTGTTTTTGATTCATTGAGTGGAGTGGGGATGGGCCATGTTTTGAAGTGAGTGGTGGGCAAATGGCAGGCCCACAGGGTCTGGCTGGAAGGCTAGGGAGGGTCATGAGGAGCAAGGTATGGTCACACCTGTCACCTGGGGACCAGCCCTGGTTTCACTTGACGAGTAAGGGCTTTAAGTAGGGCTCTTGCAGACCATCCACATAGTTGGCCCAGAGGTCGAGCAGGCTGGGCTTTGCACCTGGTCTTGGGAGATCTCACTTTGCTTGTAGCAGTAGATGGTAGTGGTGGCTGTATGGTGACACCCCAGTGGGAGGGCCATGCTGCTCCCCATAGTCAGGGGAGGTGGGGCTCAGCTCAGCGAGGCTGGGATTTCTAATGAGATACGGGTAAGGCCACCAAGGTGACATCAAAGCCAGGGAAGTCATGATCATCCAGGCCCTTCTCATGACAATCTTCAAGATTCAGAGCTCCAGCAGAGGTAGTGTCCAGATCGCATTCTCCCTTCCTCCCTCCTTCCCTCAGGTGCGAACTCCGATGGTGGTGCAGCAGCCCCAGGCGCAGCCCCAGGTGCAGCAGCAGACGGCAGTTCCCACAGCGCAGGCCTCGCAGATCGTGGGCTCCGGAGTGCAGGTGAGGGCCGCAGCAGCCAGGGGCTTCCATAGTCGCTGGCAGGTGCCTGCCCGCCCGTGCGTGGGGCTGGACGTCTAGTGTCTTACCATCAAGGGCCTGGTTGCTGCCTCCCAAGCAGGCTTCCGTCTAGGAGCCAGTGTCCTCGAGGTGGCCAGCTCAGTCCTATATGAGCCCCCTGCCTCTCTTCAGACACCCTCCATCTTCTCGCTTCCCTCCGTCTCAGAACACGTGCCAGAGAGGCTAGCGCTGTGGTCTCAGGCTTGGCTTGGCGCGCAGGGCTGGGGGTCGGTGGTGCGGTGGCGCTCCGGAAACGGAAGAGCACCAGAGTGATGGCGGCAGGGGACAGCACAGGCTTGCGCTGCAGCCCCCCTCCCGGCTGGCTGCTGGGGCTGGCCCTCTGTGCTGAGAGGCGTAGCTGAGGCCCCCCACACCCTCTGTGTACTGGATGTTGAGGGGACAGAGGAAGCCTGGCCTTTCCTAATAGAGGCCAGATTCTTGCTGCTGTTTGGGGTTGGGGATCAGACTTCGTGATTTTTCCACAGATCCCCCCACACACACACACCTCTACTACCACCTGCTGGTGCCGAGGAGGGGAGACATCTAGTCTGGGGTCTTGGTTCTTTCTCTCTCCACCTGGCAACGGGAGCATTGTCTCCAGAGAGAGTGTTGGCTTTAGACAGAATAGGCCTGCTAGGAGCGGTGCCACGTGTCCAGGTGCTGCCCCGAGCTGGGCAGCCCCCAGCACGATGCTGCGTCCCTGCCCTGCTCACTATCCATGAGGCAGCCCGGCTCCCTGTCGGGTAACGAGCACGCGTTGAGCACTTCCGGGGTACGGTGTGTTCCGTTAGTGTTGGATGACATCTCACGGTGGAGGCGGCTCCAAGTTGGTCCTGTCTGGTCCTAGCCGCGTTGATCCAGTCCAGGGGAAGCTGCCTGAGGAGAAGGTGCCAGCAGACGGACCTGACGTGCTTGCATGTTTCTAAGCCCTACAGCAGATGTGCTCTGTGCACTCAGGACCCCGCACCGAGCCTGTGTTTAGGGCTGTTCTTCCTGGCGGTTATCCCGCTCTGCTTCTGCTGGAGGACCTCGGCCAGCCAGCGTGAGAGCTTGACTGTGGGCTCAGTCACCTCTAGAGTATCCTTGATCTGTAACCCCCCGGCCCCCGCTAAGGCAGAACTGAGGTGGGCCCGCGGTCCTTTTAGGTGGGACACTGGAAGGGTTGTGGGACCCTGAGAGCTGGTGAGGATGAGGGTGTCATTACTTTGGGTGTTTAGGGGGGTGCTTTTTGAGGCGCGCGCCTTCAGTTTTTCTGGAGTGTTCTCTTCCTCGCGCGCCACAGGTCAGCTTGGGGATCGGGGAGGCTCTGCCCTGTGCTGCGGCCGTGCGGTGGGATTCCCAGGCGCTGCCGACACACGGAGCGTGGGGCCCAGCTGCGCCGTGTGCACTAGTGCTCTGCCTCTCAGCCCCGTGGCTGCACCTCAGGGCCTCCGCTGCCGGTGTGCTGGTTAGTCTCTGGGCTCGGGCCTGCCTCGCTGCGTTGTTCGAGTAGTAACGGGGCCCCGGGGGTGTGACAGGCCTTCCGGGACCGTCCCTGGATTCACACCAGCTGTTGCAGCCCAGGTTGGCACAGTGGACAAGGCAAGGCTGCACATACCCTGAGGCAAAAACTTTACTTACTTGTTTGTTTATTTATTTATTTAATATTTTTTTAAGTAGGCTACATGCCTCACATGGGGCTTGAACTCACAACCCAGAGATCAGAAGTCGCACGCTCTACTGACTGAGCCAGCCAGGTACCCCTGACCCAGAAAACTTTTTTTTTTTTTTTCAATTTTTATTTATTTATTTGGAGAGAGAACATGCACACATAAGCGCGGGGAGGAGCAGAGAGAGAGGGAGAAAGAAAATCCCAAGCAGGCTTCACGCCCAGCGCAGAGCCTGATGCAGGGCTCAGTCTCACAGCCCTAAGATCATGACCGGAGCTGAAACCAAGAGTCAGACCAACTGAGCCTAACCAACTGAGCCACCCAGGCACCCCCTGACCCCAAAACTGAAAAAAAATATGACTATAGAAGATAGAGGGCTGAGGGACAGATAGAGAAACGTTCTAGCACAGGATAGTTTGGCTTTTTTCTTTTCCAGTTCTCTTACATAATTGGGGCCATCATGGGAAATACGTAGGATTTTATGATGGTTTCTTCCATGTTCACATTACAACAGAAGTAAACAGTTCTGTAAACTTTTTTTTTTCTTTTTGCTAGGCGCCATGCTCACTATGGGGCTTGAACTCACAACTCTGAGATCAAGAGTCGTGTGCGTCAGCCAGGTGCCCCTCCTATAATTAAAAACCCTCAGTGTTACTTTACACTGAATGTTTATGAACGTATTCTCGTGTCCTTACTGTCTTGTTCTCGGACTCTGAAATGATTTCCAATTTTTTGCTCTTACTAATAACGCGTGTCCTAATGCGTGGCTGGGTTCTGATGGTTCCGTGAGAGAAGCGCTGGGGCCAGGAGGCCCGAGCATGCAGCCCTCCGTGTCTGGTCTCAAGTCTGTCCTCCCAGACAGAGCAGAAGAGAGGTGCTCCGTCACACTCGCCCGTGCTGTAAGTCTGATGGGCCACTAGGGCCCTCAACCTGGGGTGAAGGTTAGTATCTTGGTGTTCCAGAAAAATTGGTGAACCCTGAGCCCAGGCTCTGTTTTATCTGACATTACTTGTGTAAATGAAAGATGATGTCACTGCCACCTGTAGTGGAATTTACTAGAACACGACAGGAGAACTGCACTAACTTCCTTTTCTCCCCTAAACTTTATGACTAAATCCAGATACAGAATATGTTTCCATTTCCAAAAATGCCTAGGCTTTTGTCTCTTAATCTTCTGTTCTGTTAGTATATGGAAATTTAGCTAAAATTCTCAAGTTACAAAGAATTGTCCTCCAAGGCACACTTCCCTAAAGTGTCTCGCACTACACCGTGTTGCACTGCTCAAACCTCGGACTCGTCTTCCTGGGTCCTGTTGCCCAGGGCCCTGCAGGGGAGCGGGCCTCTAGCGTGCAGGGTGGATTGTGAATTCCTTCCCGGGTAGAGGTGTGTTGGGCGTAGTGAGTGGAGCTGCCGGTGAGCATGTGAGGAGTTGCCGGCTGTGGCTGGGCGGCCCGTGTGACCCAGGAAACACTACTGCTGTGTTTTCCCTTAGGATTTGTGGTTAAAAGAAAATGGCTTTTCCGTCTTAGGAATTCTCAGGTTAGGAGAAGAGCGGCCAGTAGCAGATTAGATTTAAGCTTTTCATTCCTTATTACTTCTGTTTTTTCCTGGAAAAAAGTTTCCGCCTCTCTCAGCCGCGTAACTGACTTCTCAGGGCCTTCCTTCCTCTGGAAGGGGTGCTGTTGAGTTGCCCGTGGGCCCCCCTGGGTGCAGTGCTGGTTGTAAGTGGACACTGTCCACTGTTGCCCCAGCTGACCACAGGCCAGACAGCCCGTCCTGGGGACTCATGCCCTCGGCTCCGCTCTCAGCACGGGCAGTGGGCCCTCCGGGGGAGGACAGGCCGGTTTCCCCGGGTACCGTGTGAGTGCTCGCACACCCCGCCAGCGTCCCACTTTGTGTCTCACGGGCTGCTGGGCTCTATGGGGCGGTGCCCGAGTTTTGGCGGACGCCAGGAGAGTGGCTTTTTGGCCTCCCGCCCTGGCAGGTTCTTTGCGGTGTGGCCGTACCGATATCCACTCCCCAGCCCAATAGGCTGACACGGCCACTGCTTGTGTCACCCCCCGTGCCTGCTGCAGGGGACCGGTGGATGTGAGTGTGGAACAGGCATGGGATGCCAGAGCCTTCCTGGAGAAGCAGGCCTTTGTCCTGCATCAGAGCGCTGTCCCTGGCATCCCTGCCGTAGGGACTGAACGGCCATCTGTGCCGCCCTGGTCTCTGGTTTGGGTTTTTCTTGGATCTGCTTCCTTTCTGCACCTAGCCCTGCTGTTGTAGTTGGTTTCATCTTAACACTTGTGAGTGCCTGCGGACCCTGCTCTCCAGGGACCAGGTGCAGGCTCCGTTCCCCAACTCCGAGCCCAGAGCTGGGCGCCAGGGCTGTGGGAGACCACCGGGATCGCATCGGCACAAGCCAGGCCCCGACTCACAGCTGTGCTCAGCCTGCCTCGCCACCTTTCTGCCCCGAGAGGTGTTTGTGGATGAGGAGGGTGGTTCCAGAGCACGCTGGAGTCTGGAGCCTTCTGGTATGCGGAGGATAGACCCGACTCACATTCTTAGAGGCGTGTACCCCGGGGAGGGGGAGGGTACAGAGTGCCAGGCTTCCCTTGGCCAGCCCACCGTGATTGTCCTTACAGAAGGAAACCACTTCTCCGAAAGCCGCCCAGAGAGGCTTGAGCAGAGGAGGATGGGTTTTTTTGTGTGTGTTTTTTTTAAGATTTTATTTATTTGACAGAGAGAAACACAGCCAGAGAGGGAACACAAACAGGGGGAGTGAGAGAGGGAGAAGCAGGCTTCCCGCCAATCAGGGAGCCCGATGCGGGGCTCGATCCCGGGTCTCCAGGATCATGACCTGAGCCGAAGGCAGCCGCTCAACCAACTGAGCCACCCAGGCGCCCCCCACCCTTTTTTTTTAAAGATTTTCTTTATTGGGTGGCTCAGTTGGTTAAGTGACTGCCTTCGACTCAGGTCATGATCTCAGAGACCTGGGATCGAGCCGAGCCCTGCATTGGGCTTGCCTGCTCGGCGGGAAGCCTGCTTCTCCCTCTCTCAGTCCCCCTGCTGTGTTCCCTCTCTGGCTGTGTTTCTCTCTGTCAAATAAATAAATAAAATCTTTAAAAAAAAAAAAAAAGAAAAAAAGACTTTATTTATTTGACAAGGAGAAACACAGCCAGAGAGGGTACACAAGCAGGGGGACTGAGAGAGGGAGAAGCAGGGAGCCCGATGTGGGGCTTGATCCCGGGTCTCCAGGATCATGACCTGAGCCGAAGGCAGCCGCCCAACCAACTGAGCCACCCACGCGCCTCAAGGAGGATGGTTTGAGGTCAGGCATTTTGACTCATCAGAAGGAAAGGTGCTACGAGCTTAAGTGGACTTCTGTTTTCATGATGGTCGACTTCTCACAGCGACTTTAGTGGAGTGCTTTCTTTCAGAGTATGTCCCCAGAGCCTGCTCTCCCAGGACCACCCCCACAGCCCATGGGGTAAGGTCTTGAGGGCCCTGGGGGCCCATCAGCACATCAGAGGTTTGTTGAAGGAGTGCGGCCAACAGGGCAGAGAGGTCTGGAGGCAGCATTCATGGAGGCGCGGTGGGCTCTTGATGCCTACACAGGCCTCAGTGTAGTGGGCTGGGACATCTAGGCCAGGCCTCCCCGAGCCCCAGAGACCCCTCACCCACAGACACTGCTATCTCAGAGGCTGCATCCCCTCTCTCCGCTTGCCCATGCACTGTGTTTCCTTGGTGGGATTGTGGGTCACTTTGTTTTCCCTCTGATCTCGAGCTGATCATCACGGCCTTGGCCCGAGGGGGGATGTAAGGAGGAGCCCAGTTCCTGCGCTCCAGCCCTTTGGGCAGATAGCCCTCAGCACAGGCATTTGTGGGGTAGCACCCAGGACCCTGGAAAGCTCGGGGTGTTCTGAGCTCCTTTGTGAGGCGCCCTGTAAGTGCCGCCGACTTCTTTCACTGTGACTGTCAGAGTGACCTACCGGCCTCACCTGAGCCGGGCCCAGCTTGTGTTTCTCTAGGGTCTATGAGGGAATACCGGGATTTCCTTTCATTTCCGTTTTCTGGATAGTTCTGGTATATTCATTTGCTGGAGAAGGTGGGAGCTAACTTTCTTTTGAAGAAATTTAATGTTTTAGGGGTGCCTGGCCGGCTGAGTTGGTGGAGCATGTGACTTAATCTCGGGGTCATGAGTTCAAGCCCTGCGTCAGGGGTAGAGTTTACCTTAAAAAAAAAAAAATTTTTTTTTTTTTTAAAGCTTAGCGTTTTAGACAGTTACGGTGAGGTCTTTTTGTGGTAAAATGAAACCAAAGGCAAGCAGAGAGGTTTGCTTTCTCCAGCGGTGCCATCGATGCTGCGTGACCATCAGCCACGTGTCGGTATGTGCATTCACATGAATTAGAATGACGTAAAACTAAAAATCCAGTTTCGGAAGTTGAAATTCAGTTACATATCAAGTGTCCAGGGGTGCCATGGGGAAGCCAGATGGTAGAACACATCATGGTGTTGTGCTGGAAAGTTCTGTGGCACCGTGCTCTTCTAGAGCTCACTGGGTGAGGTATAGAGCCCACTGCATGCACTCACTTCTGGTGTATAAAGTCTTCTGTGTGCATCACACTTTCAGGGCGGTGCCTTCCTGGCTCTCCATTACTGTATGGCATCTGGGATTCTTCCATGGCGTAGTCATTCGTTTAACAAATTCTCGTGAGGTGCATTCCGTGGGCCAAGCCCTTTTCTGGGACTCTGAGAATAAAATGGTAAGAAGGTTCCCTAGTCTGATGGGCTTTCCGTCGTAGTGGGTTGCTGTGAACACGCCAGATTTACCAGTCCTGAAAAATGGTATTCGTCCTGTAAGGCAGCAGGCAGCCCTGCCCTTCCCCAGTGGCCCGTGTGCAGGCGGCCACGGCTGCCGGCGCCACGCCCCCACACGCCACCGAGACAGTGGCAGGGACCTTCCCCAGGCCAAGGCGCTGTCATTTGGCAGCGTGGTCTCCTGTGACCCTTCCTGCCTCCTGACCCGTAAGAGGTACCCCTGGCGTGGCAGCAGCAGTTTCTCACTGACCGGACTGTGAGTTCCTTGGCCTTGGCCTCCCTTTTGGTAGGCATTATGTCGTGGGAGGCAGAGATGGCCGGAAGCTGCTGGTAAAAAAGGCCTCCTGTCGGAGCTCGCCAGGAGCGCTTCTGTGCGGCGGGGCTGTGGGTCCGCGAACCGAGGTGGCGCAGGAGGCGGGGTGGTGTGGGGTCCAGGCGCAGCTCCTCACGACCTACGGCTACGTGGGGTCCTCCGCGTGACTCCTGGCTCGGGGCTCCATCTCTTGGCGGCTCAGGCACCCAGCCCCATTACCTGTGCATCTGTCACCAGTCGTTGTCCCTAACCTGGTCCCTTGGATTCTCAGCTGTGACCTTGAGCTGCTTGTTTTCCTTTCCTACAGCCTCGGGCTCAGTATCCATTGGGTTGACCGGTTGGGTTGTTGGGTCTGGGGGAATGACCTTGTCATCAACATGCAGAGCTTTTTTTATAAGAACACTAGCAGACCCTAACGTTTTGAGTATGTGGGAAATGCCGAACTTTGAATCGCTTCTGTCTGTGGACTTGCTCATTCTCACTGCAATTGGTCACGGGTCACACATTTAGGAGAACTCCCTGCCGTCACCCCCCCTCAGTGGAGGTGAGTGTCCACCACTGGGCCCCCGACAGTGCTTGAGGCCAGAGGAGCCACCGCCCCCTGTAAAGCGGGCCCAGACACTCCATGAAATCCCTGCCCTGGGCTCTGCAGCTTTCCATTCCCACCCTGGCCCCTGGGCTGGGTCCTGGCTTCCCGGCTCAGACGTCCGCTCCTCGCACCTCCTTCCACCCCTGCCGTAGCAGCAGGCATGCTATGGGTGTCTGGCCACACACCTGCCTGCAGAATTGGTGTGCGGCTGCTCTGGTGTCTGTGCCTTTCGAATCTCGTGCCTCCTGAGAAGAGCTCGCTTACTCCAGAGACACGCCCTTACAGCACAGAGCTGCCCTACCGCCCTTCGGGCGCCCCAGCGGAGCCCTCGGCAGCCAGCAGCCTCCAGCCCCAGGTTCCCTGGCTGCGTCTTCAGATTGTGAGGGAGTGCTTCATGACCCTGTGACAGCAGGATTCCGTGCTGGACACGTGCTGGATGCAGGGCCCTGCATGGGGGTCCAGGTGGGACGTGGGGTCCCCGGCAGAGTGAGCAGGCGGTGGTGGGGTCCATGTTCCCCTTTGCTCTGGAGCAGACTCTTGGGACACGAACGTACAAGGGCCGGAGGATGGGGCGGTTCCAGGAGTGTCTGCTGGGCCTGGGTGGTCCCGAGAGGGCTAGACGGTGTAGTGCCACCAGCCTCCCCTGAGGTTTCTTCATAGCACTAAACTCCCCAGATGCGGCGTGCTGCCCAGCAGCCTGGCCTGCCTCCACCGTGCTCCAGCTGTGTACTGTCTGCTCGAACCTGGCCTTCCCCACTCCTTCCTTCAGGCTGTTGTGTAGGGTCTCTTTCCAGACGTTGTCCTTGTTCCCCAGCAGAGTGGGTGGTGCTGAGAGGCCTGAACCTCTGCTAGCCGTGTGACTTCCCTCTTGATTCCCACTTCCCCCGTGCGACGCGCAGTTGACAGCGGGCAGGCGCAGCACCAGTGTCACGTGGTGCGTGCCAGCCACTGTGACCGACAGGCTGCGCCTCTGGCAGCACGTGACGCGGGGAGGGAAGAGGCAGAGCTGGGGCAGTGGTGCTCCCCTCCGGGGGCCTTCATGCCTCACTGCAGGGGCACATCGGTCTCGCTTCCCTCTGCCCCCGCAGCCAGCGCACAGAACATAAACCTGAAGGGCGGGGCGGGGAAGGGGGGACTCTGTCTCATTAGCCATCTTGCTTGGCCATTTCTTTCTTTCTTTTTTTCTTTCTTTTTTTCTTTCTTTTTTTCTCTCTTTCTTTCTTTCTTTCTTTCTTTCTTTCTTTCTTTTAATTTTATTTATTTATTTGACAGAGAGAAACACAGTGAGAGAGGGAGCACAAGCAGGGGGAGTGAGAGAGGGAGAAGCAGGCTTCCCTGAGCAGGGAGCCCAATGTGGAACTTGATCCCGGGTCTCCGGGATCATGAGCTGAGCCGAAGGCAGATGGTTAACCAACTGAGCCACCCAGGCGCCCCTTGGCCATTTCTTTCTTGACAGAGCCTTCAGGTTCCAGCTTCTAGTCCTGCATGTGTCTGTGGCATCTCAGGATTTGGGAGGCCTGGGCTGACTTGGGAGGGGATCCTGAAGGCCTCCTGGGAGGTGGAGTGTGTGTGCTGCCGGCCGAATCCAGAGGCATTGCCAGATGTAAAGGGATCTGGATTAGGTGTGGAAGGCCTGGGTGTTTCCTGTGGGGCCCGGAGAGTGGGCGGCGGGGGCAGTCCGTGACTGGACATCAGAGACAGGCTCGCAGGAGGGAGCAGAAGCACTGAGCTGATGCCCCAGGGGAGCCATGTGTGTTCAGTGGCTCCTTGAAGCCCAGAAGCAGAGGGTGTTGGGGGGAGTGCGTCCTGTTTCCCCACGGGTCGGAGTGCCAAGAGTGCCTTTTAAAGCACAGCTTCAGACGTTGAGGTGGGAGGTGAACTGAGGTGGGAGGTGAACTGTGCAGCGACCTTCCCGTCGTAGTGGCTTTGTGCTGGCCCGTTCCCCGTCAGAGAGGCAACAGCTTTGAACTACAGACAGGAGCAGGAGCTAAGGCTGGGGCTCCCCCCGGGGCAGGTGGGGGCAGGCGGGCGCCCATGCCATCAGGGAGAGGCCACGTGAAGAGGTTTGAGGTGAGGCAGGAAGAGGGCAGGTCTAGAGGCAGCCCTGGAGAGGGAGAGGGGAGGTAACAGCAGGGGCTTAGTAGGAAACCGCTGCAGGGAGAGTTCCCAGGCCTGTAGTTCTCCCTCCTCCGCACCGTTTGCTTCTTGGCACGAGCTCTGCCGAGTAGTCCTGGGAGTTTGTTGGTACTTGGGTAATTCTGGAGCCTGGGGGCATGCTGCCCTTGCCCTGGGATTCCATGTAGGCCGGCACAGTGAGGGCAAGCCCTGCCTGGGAGAGGCCTGCTGCCCTCAGTTTGGCTCAGTAAAACCAAGCTGCCCAAGTCCCGTTTCTGGCCTCGCCGGCCTCAGTGTGTATCACCTGGAACCTGCTGCTTCCCTCGGTGAACAACTGGGCCCAGCGGCTGGAGGCCTGAGCTTGCATGTTCCTGCCCTCCCCGGACCCCTCCTCCCATGGCAGATGAGTGTGTGGGAGGGAGGCATAAAGCCACGGCCCCAGATGGCACCAGGGTCTGGAGTGCCCTGGGGGCAGCGCTGGAGTTGGTCTGCGGAACTGGACGGTCTAAGAGTTGGGGTGGCTGGAGGGCGGTGTGGGCTAGGCTCCAGGAAGCAGGCTCTGGGTGGGGGGTTCAGCATGTAGCAACTTGGCTAGGGTTACCGTTGGAAGCCCTGAAGCTTTGGGGCGGGTCCTGGGCGAGGCAGCTCTCTGTGGGGCTCCCTCTGCCGATCCAGGGCAGGCTGCTCAGCCACCAGACCAAGGATCCTCAGGCCACACGTGCTGGCAGGGGCTGACATGGGGGCCACTTTGTTCCCATGAAACATGAGAGAGCCTCCCACTGTGGCCTGAGAGCCGGGGGGGGCTTACGGAAGCATGCGGGAAGATGGTCCCCTCTGATGCAGAGCGGGGTCCTCACGGCACACAGAGGCAACACGGGCTGGGAAGGCCAGGCAGCACCATCCAGGGCCACAGTCTGGCTCCCCGACTTGTCACACAGAAACGTGGGGTTGTCCTGTCCCAGCCCAGAAGCCTGGGAGGTCATGGTCCCCCTGCTGAGGAGCAACAGCTCCCCAGACCGGCTGTTGTGCCAGCAGCGCGGTCACGGACTTGGTGTCTGTGACTCTCCGCCCGCGTGGGTATTCATGGCGCAGCACGTCCGAAAGAAAGGCTGTTCGGGTGAGGTTGAGAGGGTGAGGGGGCTCTGTCAGCAGATGGGGCCTGTGAGACGGGGTGGGGGGGTGGGAGCGAGGGCATAGCAGGGGTGAGAGCGGGTGGCAGGCGAGCAGGCTGAGCCCCCTCCGCTTCCAGGTCAGCCAGAGCAGCCTCACCATGCTGTCCTCGCCGTCGCCGGGCCAGCAGGTGCAGACCCCACAGTCGATGCCCCCTCCCCCCCAGCCGTCCCCGCAGCCTGGCCAGCCCAGCTCACAGCCCAACTCCAACGTCAGGTAGGCCTGGCGGGGGCGGCCCTCCCCACCTGGCTCCCCGGGCGGGCCCCACCTTGCGCCCCAGCTCACAGGTGCACCTGCTTTTGCTTTGCTGCAGCTCCGGCCCCGCCCCCTCTCCCAGTAGCTTCCTGCCGAGCCCCTCACCACAGCCCTCCCAGAGTCCAGTGACGGCCCGCACCCCGCAGAACTTCAGCGTCCCCTCCCCGGGACCTTTAAACACCCCCGGTAAGTGGGGCCCGGGGTGGATGTGATCTGGGGACCAGAACCCATTGTGTAACCCACACACAGCCCTGTAGGTTGAGGTGCTGAGGTTCGCCCCTCACCCTCTGGAGGCTTCCGCGTGTAACGGGATCCCCCTGCCTTGAGGGCTTGCGGCGAGCCCGGGCTTGTGGGCTGGAGCCCCGCTCACCACGCCGTGTCCTGCAGTGAATCCCAGCTCCGTCATGAGCCCGGCTGGCTCCAGCCAGGCCGAGGAGCAGCAGTACCTCGACAAGCTGAAGCAGCTGTCCAAGTACATCGAGCCCCTGCGCCGCATGATCAACAAGATCGATAAGAACGAAGGTGCGGCTGGGCGGGGGCGGGGACAGAGCACGTTTGCGGATGGGGGTAGGGAATACACCAAGCGTAAGTCTTAGTGGCCCCTCCCTGTCCCAGACAGGAAAAAGGACCTGAGTAAGATGAAGAGCCTTCTGGACATCCTGACAGACCCCTCTAAGCGGTGAGCTATGGCCTGCCCCTGACTTACCAGTAGCCTGGGACAAGTGATGCCGTATCAGCTCCCCCGTCTGCACAGAGGAGCAGCTGTGGCTCCCCTGGATTGGCTGGGACGGTGAAACAAGATGGTACCTTGAGAAGCACTGGGAAGGCGGTGGGGCACTAGCTTCTCAGCGCAGCACACGCGCCTGTGCTCGGGCGGCAGGGAGCCAAAGCTTGGTCAGTGCTGCCGGGCTGTGCACGTGGACTGGCCCTTGGCTTACGTCCCTCTCCCTGCCTCAACTTAGGCTATGCTCCCTTCTAGAAGGTCTTCTCTGTTCCAGTCACTGGGCAAAATGCCAGAAACCGCAGAACTAGTCCTCTTGGATCTGGACCGCCCTCCAAGCCCTCTTGGATTGATCCCGCATTGGGATTATAGGGTTGGGGGACAGGGGCCTGGCCTCTGTCCCTCCCCGCTGACCCAGCACATGTATGCCCTCTTCTGCCAGCCAGGACTGGGCCACTCCTGGGCGCGGGACCGTCTTATACTTGGAGTCTAGGAATGGCTAGTTAATGGCTGGGACCCCTGCAGAGGGTTCTCGTGGCTGAGGCTGGCCCCGTTCGCGCCAGGGGAAGCTAGGCGGGCAGTGCTTGGGATCAGCACCCGAGAGCCACAAGCCTGAGGATCAGCCACATCCCTTCTCCCCACAGGTGCCCCCTGAAAACACTGCAGAAATGTGAGATTGCCCTGGAGAAGCTCAAGAATGACATGGCAGTGGTGAGTGGGAGCACGCCACTCAGCCTGGGGACCTTGTCCAGGCGTCTTCCTCCACGTCAGGTCGGCTGTGGGAAGGAGAGCATGTGTGGGAACATGGGGGAGGTCACTCCGGCTGTGGTCCTGTGGGTGTTCCCTCCGTCCCCAAGGGTCGCAGACTTCCATCCGCCCCTGCCCAGCACAAGGCCAAGCCCTAGGGGGAGGGGCCCCGGGGAGGTCCGGGCCGCAGGAGGCAGGATCATGCATCCTGGGTCAGCTATACTTGTGTCTAGGGGCCAGAGGTGGTGGGGAAGCTTTGGAGTCTGGCGGTGAGGACGAGGACCTCAGGGTCTGGAAAGCCTCCTGAGAGCTGACCCCACTGTCCTGCCCCAGCCCACGCCCCCACCGCCTCCGGTGCCGCCGACCAAACAGCAGTACCTGTGCCAGCCGCTCCTCGATGCTGTCCTGGCCAATATCCGCTCACCCGTCTTTAACCATTCCCTGTACCGCACATTCGTGCCGGCCATGACGGCTATCCACGGCCCGCCCATCACGTACGTACAGCCCAGGGCTCGTGCTGGGCGGTGGCCGTGGGTCGCGGGCCACAGCCTAGCCCGGTGTGGTGACCACAGCTGCCTCCTCCAGAGCCCCGGTCGTGTGCACCCGGAAGCGCAGGTTTGAAGACGATGAGCGGCAGAGCATCCCCAACGTGCTCCAGGGGGAGGTGGCCAGATTAGACCCTAAGTTCTTGGTGAATTTGGACCCTTCCCACTGCAGTAACAACGGCACCGTCCACCTGATATGCAAGTTGGGTGCGTACCGGGGAGGCTGGCTGGTGCTATGGGAGACTTGAGTCCTGAACTCCAGCCCTAGTGGCTCTGCCCCTGCCCCCACGCCCAGCCCCAGAGCAGGCCCAGCCCAGGCCCGCATGCTCCGTTGGGCTCACCCTGGGCCTCCTGCATATAGGCACCCGCACACCATCCCCCCAGGCCCACAGGCCCACTCTCCCCACATCCTCCTGGATCCTCCCGCATACCTGGCCTAGAATGTGCCCTGAGGGCCGAGCCCGGAGCCCCCACACTCTTAAGTGTTACTGCCTGCTGGGAGGCCCCCCGCCCTGCCTTCCAGGTGTGGAGCCTGAGGCCCTAGGGAGGTGTGCAAGCCTGGGAGTTAGAGCGACCTCCAGACTTTGCAGCAAGTCTCACCAGAGCCTTTTATGATACGAAGGGCCCTGTTCGAAGGGCCCTGTTCGGAGCAGGGCTGTGAGGCAGGGTGGGCTGGGGCCTTGGGCCTGGTCACAGGCACAGCTGTATGTGTTGCAGATGACAAGGACCTCCCGAGTGTGCCGCCGCTGGAGCTCAGTGTCCCTGCCGACTACCCCGCCCAGAGCCCGCTGTGGATCGACCGGCAGTGGCAGTACGGTGGGTGAGCCAACAGGACAGCAGTGGTGAGGCCTTGTGGCTCCTGTCTAGGGGCCCTGGGGGTGGGGTCAGCTCCGGGAAACCCAGGTTTCCTCTGGGCTCCCGCAGCGGAGGCCCCTCCTCCCCTTTTTCTGGCTGCTCCTTTGTAGACAGGAGTGGGTTTCCCAGAAATCCCTTGGAGAGAAAGGGGTCTCTGTGCCTATGGTGGTGTTCTGTCCATCTCTGGGGCGGCCATGTGTAATGCGTGAGGAGGGAGCAGGCCCAGCCGCCCCTGGGGGCCTCTGCCAAGCTGAAAGGGGAGCATAGAAGGAGCTAGGGCTCCTGGGGACCCCTCTGAATGACATGGCTTCAAACCAGAGTCCCAGAGAGAGCCCCGTTGATGGGGACCAGTGCCCCTGCAGCTCAGAGCCGATGCATAGAGCTTGGATCCCAAGGCTGTCCCTGAGTGAGTCCTAGGCTCCAGATCTGTCCACATTCTAGTCCTCCACTGATGGCGTGGGCCTGGGAGCAGAGCCCGTCGGCCCGCCCCCCCCCCCGCTAGGTGAGGGCGACGGCACGCCTCCTCCGGTGGCCGGGTGTCTGTGGGGCAGCCTGTACATGGAGCGCTGCTGTGTGGCCCGGCGTTGGGTCCAGCGCTGCTCACGGCCCGCTGCTCTGTTGCAGACGCCAATCCCTTCCTGCAGTCGGTGCATCGGTGCATGACCTCGAGGCTGCTGCAGCTCCCTGACAAGCACTCGGTCACGGCCCTGCTCAACACCTGGGCGCAGAGCATCCACCAGGCCTGCCTCTCAGCTGCCTAGCCGCCCCGCCACTCGGGACCACGGGGACAGCCGGCAGCCTTGTCAGGGCCACAGAGGACATGCACCTCGTGTCAGACATTTCTAGGGGTTGGTCGGCTCCCTTAGAGAGCCTGGGCTTAGATTAGCTTTCCTGCTTTTATCTTCTGCCTTGGGGACTTGCCGGACATCCTGCGACACTTGTGCAGGACGAGGACAGGTGGCTGTGGAGCTGGCGGCGTCGGTGGGGGTGGGATGTCCCCCAGGGAGTCGGACACGCCACCAACCCGTGCACTCCTCCCTGGGATGCTGTCCCCTCGGCCCCTCCAAGGCCATGTCCTTTCTCAGTCGCACGGGGGAGAACTCAGGGTCTTGCTAGAGCCGCTTGTGTGTGTGCACCAGAAGACATTTCCTGTTTCTGTAGGTGAACATGGAGAGCATAGGAAACCCTGAACACACACACAGAATTCTCTGGTCACGGTTTTGGGTTCAGACCCTGCCACCATTGGCATGTGGGGCAAGCCACGGGGTCGCTCCTGGGTCCGAGGGCGCTGGCCACGTCTCCGAGGGAAGGGCGGCCAGCAGGCAGTTGTAAATCACCTGCCATTGCCTGGGCCTCATACCTTATGGCATTCTCCCTTTAAGCCATGGGGGTCAGCTCAGCACTGTTGGGGTGCTTGGGCAACAGGGGCACCGTGCCCACTCTTGGGGCAGGGCTCAGAGCCACTCCAGAGAGTGAAGGCTCCCTGACGGCCTCAGCCCACCGGCCCTCTTGCGATGAGGTTTCCCCTTTTCTATGTGCACTACCGTGTCATCTGTGGTTCTTATAATAAATTTATTATTCCTGTGTTTGTCATGAATTTGTCACCGTGTCCCCACCTCGGAGATGGCCGTGGACACCCAGAGCTTACTTCACCCTGTTTTGACTGTCAGTGTCTCATCCTCACCCAGGTTTCTGGCCAACTTCCTGCTGCCCCAAGCCAGAAGAGACCGAGATAAGCACTCAGAACAGCGGTCAGTGGGGCCTGGCGCACAGTCCCGCCAGGGGCAGGTGGGCACGACACTGCACCCATGAGCCGTAGGACGCTGGGGTTGTGAGGCCCTCTTGGGGCGGGAGTGGCACAGGGGGAGGCCCCGGCGCCCTGGAGAGCACCCCTGCCCGGTGGTCCTCTGCTGGAAGGCAGGCTCGACAGGATGGCTCATCAGGCATTTGTCAGTGTGGAGGCCGGCAGGTGCCTTTGGGGGTGAAGGCCCCTGTACTCTGAGAAGGGACAGCAATTCAGTCCCCAGAGTCCGAGGCCCCGCCCCTCCCCGCAGGGCCTTCCCCCTGCGGAGCTAGGGGCACGGAGCAGGGCAGTGATCCCCGACAGCAGCGAGATGAGACGCACAACTGGAGAAACGACCTTTATTTCCAGTCTTCAACAGGGTAGGGTAATACTTATTTCATAATGTGTTTTTGTGTAAACTCAGAATAGCAAAATACTGAACAAGAAAATAAACAATTTCCCAGTTCTGAGACCAAATACTTTATCTGCCACGAGTTTTGTTTATCTGGAATTTCGCTTGGCCTAAATGTATGCGAACTCTTTGGAAGTGCTATAGAGAGGGTGAGCGTCTCCAGCCGGAGGGTCACGGGCCTGGCCAAGATCCGCTGCGCAGGTGCAGACAGGTGCCGCTGGATCAGAGCACCGAGCGGTGCAGCCGCCGGCTCTGCACCACCTGCAGCCTTTTCTGCCGCTCGGCGAAGCTGCTCTTCAGGGTCTGCTTCAGCGCCGGCAGGATGGAGCGCTCCGCCAGGGGCACGGGGCTCAGAATCAGGCTGTTCGGGCAGAGGGGCGTCACGGCGGCGCCCGGCCCCGAGAGCAAGAGACCCAGGCAAAGCGCTGACCCGCCCGTGTCCCTTCTGTACTGGGCTCAGCGGCCACCCCACCCTCCCCCTGCCAGTGGCACTCACCATTTCTTGTGGACGCCCTTGGTGGGGACCTTGGGGAGCTGCATGGCTCCCGGGTGAAAGGCCTCCTGGTCCCTGGTGAAGGAGGAGTCTGCAGTGAGCCCCAGAGGAGCAGAGCTTGCTGGGGTGGGGGCGTGGTGGGGTAAGGGCTGCGAGGGGTTCCACTCACTTGGGAGAACTGGGCCCAGCCTCCTCGGGGGCAGCTTTAGGCCTCTGATTCCCTTCCAGGAGGGCCTTGAGGTGCTGCACCTGGAAGGCAGGGAGAAGAGGGGCAGTGGGTGAGGCCCCCC
>PITA01016024.1:0-47985 GCA_004023965.1 Spilogale gracilis | reverse complement strand
GTTCTCTTCCAGGATTTTGATGGATTCCTGCCTCACGTTGAGGTCTTTCATCCATTTCGAGTTTGCCTTTGTGTGTGGTGTAAGCGAATGGTCTAGTTTCATTCTTCTATATGTAGCTGTCCAGTTTTCCCAGCACCATTTATTGAAGAGACTGTCCTTTTCCCACTGGATATTTTTTCCTGCTTTGTCAAAGATTATTTGACCATAGATTTGTGGGTCCATATGTGGGCTCTCCACCCTGTTCCATTGGTCTGTTTCTCTGTTTTTATGCCAGTACCATGCTGTCTTGGTAATCACGGCTTTGTAATAAAGCCTGAAGTCAGGTAATGAGATGCCCCCAGCTTTGCTTTTCTTCTTCAGCAATTCCTTAGCGATTCGGGGTCTTTTTTTTATTTTATTTTAGAGAGAGAAAGAATACAAGTGGAAGGGGCAGAGGAAGAGGAAGAGAGAATCTCAAGTAGATTCCACACTGAGCACAGACCCCAAGGCAGGCTTCGATCTCACCACATTGAGAGCAGGTCCTAAGCCAAAACCAAGAGTCAGTCACTTAACTGACTGTGCCATCCAGGCACTCCTAATCTCAGATTTTATTTATTTTTAAAGATTTTATTTATTTATTTATTTTATTTACTGACAGAGAGATAGAAAGAGAGCACAAGTAGGCAGAGCAGCTGGCAGAGGGAGAAGGAGAAGCAGGCTCCCTGCTGAGCAGGGAGCCAGATGTAGGGCTTGATCCCAAGACCCTGGCAGCCGCTTAACTGACTGAGCCACCCAGGTGCCCCTAATCTCAGATTTTAAAAGAATATGTGCAATAGGTAGAAAGAAGGGCACATAAATAAGAGAATGATGCATTTTATTAGTATGTTACATATATGAAAAATTAAAATAATGGAAAAGAATCTAAATCACTAAATAGATTCCCCCCACCCCCGATTCTTCTAGAGTCACGTACCAGCAGTGAATTCTTTTACAATCCTAGAACCCACATATGGGCTTTTCAACTGCATGTTTCAAATCATCATTTAATCACTTCCTTGCCTGTTTGTAGTTCCCAGCATTGCAGTTCTCATGGTGGGCTCTCTAGGCTACCACTGTTTTTTTTTTTAAGGAAATCACCAGCCTGGCTCACTGGGACCACCACAGAGTCATCAACCACCCCAGCTAGGCTTTCAAGGCCACTGAACCGCCCTCCTTCCAATCCCCTGCCCTGTTCTACTTCAAGCTCCTCCTTCCCAAAGCTCCAGATCTGCATTTTCTTTCCTCCTTGGCACCTTTCCTTCCTTCCTTCACACACTCTCTTGCCAACATTAGCTCCAGCCACGTGACTAGTTTTTTTTTGCTTTCCAGAAATATTGTTAAAATATTTTAATTCTGTTCACAACCACATAAATAATATAAAATACAAAAATATATATTTATATATAAATATAAAAATATTTATATATAAAATATAAAAATATATAAAATACATGTTCTACCACATCAGGGCAAATAATTTTACTTTTACATTTTCTTTGGTTTTTCTCTGTCCATATTTACACATATGTCATATTGTCAATAAGCTTTTAGGATTTTTCACTTACATTGTTAAATGTTACATATTATTACATAATCTTTGTGATTTCAATTTAAGTGACACATCATATGGTCCAAGTGATTAAAATGCCTTCCAAGGACCTGAAATAAGTCAAAGCCCTTTCCTGATTATCAGATACTTTATATACTTTATCCTACAATCTGCTTTTTTGCACTTTTTATATCATGGAACTTTTCTCAAGTCACTATCTATATTTTCTACATTATTTTAAAAGGCTGCAACAGATGTCATAATAGGAATGTAATTTTTTTAATTTAATGCTTTGAAGGGTTAATATACTCCATGCTTCAAAAATCAGAAAAAATAAAATGGCACATAGTAGAAGGTCTCTTTCTTCACATTGTGGTTCTCATCCACTCCAGAACATAACCTCCTTCCTTTGTGTCTTTCCAGAGTTTATTTAGATAGATACAAGAAAATACAAATGTCATTATCTATTTTTGTCTTTTTTTAAAATCAGAATGTCATACATTATATGCACTGTTCCTCACTTTGCTTCTCTCACTTAGTAATTTGTCTTCGAGATTGTTCTTGGTACATGGATGGTTTCCTCATTCTTTGTACTACAGCTGCATACCTTCCTACCTTGACTTCCATCCTGTCCATTCTTGATGGACACTGGGTCATCCCATTGATTTTTTTTTTTAAGATTTTATTTATTTATTTGACCCAGAGAGAGATCACAAGCAGGCAGAGAGGCAGGCAGAGAGAGAGGAGGAAGCAGGCTCCCTGCTGAGCAGAGAGCCCGATGCGGGCCTCAATCCTAGGACCCTGAGATCATGACCTGAGCCGAAGGCAGAGGCTTTAACCCACTGAGCCACCCAGGCACCCCATCCCATTGATTCTTAATCCCATCTCTACCCACCAACCCCAAAACTTTGTCCCACCCATTAACAACCTCAATTCCCTTTTATTGGCTTGTTTTGCCTATATATGTCAGATCTCTCATATGCTGAAAGAGAACTTTCCCTCCGTTCTAAGGTCCCCCGATGCTCCTATAATCTTCAAATTTCTATATTGAGGTGTCCACAGTCTTCCTCCACAGCTTCCTCTTCACCCTCAATCTCTCCTTGACCATTTGTGATCTGCCTTCCCCTCCTGTCTTTGCTAAAACTGATCTCCAAACAGTCATCTACTAGAAACATTCAGCCACTTGGTCTTTTTCTCAGTTCTCACCTCTCTAATATTTGAAGAGGGGTGCCCACACTTGGTTACCCATTCACTCCTAACTTTTTGTAAAATGGCTGCTTCTCACACCCTCCTTTTTATTACAAAAATGGATCTCTAAGCGGTCACCTGTTAATCCCCCATTTGCCAGCAACCTGGTCTCAGTCACTTCTTTGAACCCCATCCCTAGAGCTCCTGTCAACCTTACCCCCCCACCATAGCTAGCCCTAAAGATTCTGTCTTCTCAATGGCTTCATAACTGCCCTTTCTTATCAGCTCTGTCCATTGCCTCTAAATCAGATCCTAAATTCTGATTATCTAGACTATTAGTAATGGTCTCCTAACAAACCTTCCTCTCTGCAGCCTCTTTCCCACTCTAAACAAAAACAAAACAACAACAACAAAAAACTTAGATCTTACATCATTCCCTTCTTCAAAACTTTTACTTCTGGGGGTGCTAGGTTGGCACAGTTAGTAGAGCATGTGACCCTTGATCTCAGGATTACAAGTTCAATCCCCACTTGTAAATTGGGTGTAGAGATTACTTAAAAATAAAATCTTTTAAAAAACCCAGCCTTTTATTTCAAAACCAATGAAGCATAACTCCCCAATCTGGCATTCAAACCCTTCCATGATTTTAACTTAATTTAACATGTATTGGCATCAGTGTTATCTTCTACTTCTGTACTAAGCTTACCCAATGCTCTAGCCAAACCAGTCTGGTTATTTTTCAGTAAACATACAGTGTGTTCTTATGCCTCCAGGCTCTGGTTCACTGTTTTGCCCACCTGCATTACTCTCCCCCTTCATCTCTTCTATTCTAAGTTTCTTCTTCCCTTGATTTCACTTACTATGATATCTTCACTAACTCTCCGCCAAATAAATGTGCTGTATTATTTGTGCAGTTCTCATATTTCCTACTGGATTCTAAATTTTACTCAAACAAAATACTGCCTTGAGTGAACCCTTCAATGTGCCAGCCTGTGCTAAGTGATTTGCATGCATTATCTCATTCAATCCACACATCAACGTTGTAGGACAGGACTCTCCCATTCAACACTGAAGAAACTGAGGATCAGGGGCATCAGGTAGCTTGCCCAGGTCATGCAACTGCTGAGAGTGGAATCTTTCTTAGTCTATTTAAGTTGCTATAACGAAAATACCATAACTTGGGTAGCTTATGAACAACAGAAACTTATTTCTCACAATTCTCATTGTAGGGAAGTCCAAGATCAAGGCTCATGTATATTCCGTGTCTGGTGAGAGCCACTTCCTTGTATTTAGGCAGCTGTCTTTTCCCTGTGTCCTCACATGGTGGAAGGGGTGAGGAAGCTCTCTGGGTCTCTTTTATAAGGACACTAATCCCATTCATGAGGACTCCATTCTCATGACCTAAGCACCTCCCAAAGGCCTCTTTTCCTAATACCATCACCTGCTGGGGGTGGGGGGGACTGTTAGGAATATGAATGGGGGAGAGCACAAACATTCAATCAATAACATTCTCATTTGTATTACTTATGGCAGCCAGCACAATGTCCACTGCCTCCACTGCACTCAACGGGTTTGTGTCAGATCAGCGTATTAAAAACAGTGTCTGTTTATAGACCAAGAGTCTTCAGAAATAGGAAGGGGGATTTTGAAACCGTAATGAATCGAGATGGCAGGATTGTTGGTGATGCTTCCAAATTTCCACTAATGGATTCCAGAGCTTCTGAAATAAGCATTTAAAATATATAGTTACTAAACAGGATTGCCGCTACTCTTAAATATTTTCTAATTGTAACATGTAGGTTAGTTTTGTCTCCCTGATTTTATTGTCATTCCCCCGGGGATTCTCTCTCTTCTTTTGTATTCCCACAGCTTTCCGTGCATTTCTGAACACACGAAGTACGTACTTGTTGATTTTAATGCATATGTGTTTTATGTGTATACAGCAACAGGGTAGAGAACATGGGTGTGTAATGCAGTGTGCATTCCTTCTCATCCCTTTTCCCTTGAGCAGCTGCTGCCTGATGCTTCTCTTCTCGGGGGAGGCGGCAGAACCACTGACCCTTTAACAAGTTGTCCCTCGCAGAACAGGTGTCTCCCCCGCCTTTCGGAGGAGAGGGATGGCTGGACACTTAGTGACATCAGCGAGCGACCAATGAGAAGTCAGGCTTCGGCGGCCGCGCCAATGGGCGGCCAGGGGCGGGCTCGGTTTCCTGGGAGCCGGGCGGGCCAGGCTGGTCCTCCCGCGGCCGCGGAGTCTCTGCCGCTCACGCTGCCCGCCGCCTCTCCCGCGACTGCCGGCGGCTCTGGCGGCGGCGCCGTTCCCCTGTCCGCGCTGCTCCCGGACGCACGGCTCGGGCACTTCCCACCGCGGCGCAGCTCCCCCGCCTCCCGGGCTCCCGCGGTGGCGCGGCTCATGCCCACCGGCGCAGGGGGCGCAGGTGGGCCGGCCGCCGCGGGGAGATAGGCCCCCAGGGGGACGGAGGAGGCACCATGGCCCGGAGACCCGGGGCGCCGGCCGGCTATGGAGAGGAGTTCACCTTCGTCAGCCCGCTGGTGAAATACCTGCTCTTCTTCTTCAACATGCTCTTCTGGGTGAGTCGTGGGGGCCTCGGGGGCACCAGGGCTGCAGGGCACCCCTCGAGGGTTCAGTGGGCTGCCCACGGCTGAGGAGGGGGCGTCCTGGGATGCCAGGTTCAAGGCGAGCGTCGTGAACAGCACTGCTTAGTTTTCTGGACTGATGACACTTTGGGGTAATTTATCCTGGGGAGGGACACCATACTCACCATACTGGCACCGCGTCTGGAGGAGATGTTGGGGGTGGGGGGAGGGGGAGGGTAATGCAAGAGATTCAGTAAAGACTTAACGGGTATCCTCTGGTCATTGGATGAGGATCTGTGACAGGCCAAAATAATGGGTTTGCGCAGAAGCAGGTTTTCCTGTTGGCCCAAAGCAGATCCACTGATACATTCATGTTTGGGGGACTTTCAGGCCTGGGGGCCGGGAGGCCCAGCAGCAAAAAAAAAAAAAAAAAAAAAGAGGAAGGGGGGGAACCCAGACCTTCCCTCCCCCTTACCTCAGAGAGGATGGGTTAAAGGTCTTTTCCTTTTGGAGGACTCTGGTGCCCCCCCTCCTACAAAAAGGCTGAGAAGGGGCAGGAATGGCCTCCAGAGGTGGATGCCTTTCCTAGCATTGTCCCAAACTTTGCCCCACCTTCCTCAGGACCAGACTCCATCCCCTGGAGCCTGACAGTCTTCAGCTTCTTTTAGTTGGACCCTGTGTTGGGCTGAAAGGCCAGCAGTCCTTTCAGAATCTTATGATTAGCATGGTAAAGTGGAAAAAATATTGGACTGGGTCCATTTGGATTCTCCTCTCAAACCTGCAGTTGTTGACTTGACTAACCTGCATGATACATTCATCTCTGTAGGCCCTAGTTTCTTCCTCCATAAAATCAAATCCAGTATGATCAGAAACCCAGCAGAAACACTGCTGGAGCTGGGAATCCAGCTGGACCAGATCATGAAATGCTAGCTCAATCCTGTTCCATATCTACAGAGTCCCTGAGCTCCTCTGGGTTGGAGAAGGTAGAGAGGCCCTTCTCCTATCCTCCATTCTCTTTCAGCCCGAGCCGTGCCAGAGCCGCTGCTGTAGGTTCCCAGTATCTCTGCCCATTTCAGCCCGAGACCTAAAGTTCAAACTTGGCAGGAGGGAGAAAGCTTGAGTCTAAAATATGTTTCCTAGGAGAGGGAGCAGACCAGGCACCTAAGCCAGTTGCTGGAAAAGTTCACTGGGGCTGTGGTTTGAAGAACAGACACAAGTACATAAGTGCTAGCCTGTTGGGACAAATGCGAGAAACCCCAGAGGGTGGTGATAAGAGGTCAGCCATTGAACTGGGAAAAATGAAGTTTGAGTTCCTAACCAATTCTCAATTTTGGAACTGGAAAAAAAAAATCTAGAAGATATCCTGTCCAACACCCGCATTTTATATATGAGAAAACTAAAGCACAGAGATGTTAATTGTTTTATCCAAGGCCTAACAGCTGGTTAGTAAGTTTGGTCTGGTGGGTTTTTTTACTGAATTACAGTGCCTCTAGGGGAAGTCCGTGGCCCAGATGACTGCTACTTGTAACCAGGATGTTAGTATTAGTAGTTAACCCAACTTCCCATGGTCTAGGGTCTGCCTCAGCTGGAGGTTAGGAAAGAACAGAAGAAAAACTCACTACCACTCCGCCGGGGTTGGGGGATATTCTAAGGGAAACTCCCTGCCTAAGGGCAAGTCCCAGTGAATCCCCCTACACCCTCATTGAACGTGCCAGGCCAGTAACATGCCATCCTGGGGGATGACACCATCCTGAGAGCTAGCTTTAGCCTCCTAGGGACCTCAGACCCTCATTCTGAGTTTCTCTATCAGCCGAGACTCTGCTTCGTCTTTGGAGCCTTTGGCACTTCACCCTTATCTGTATTCCCCAGCGACAACAGCTGGGTGCATCTGTTACACTTGCATTCATGGTCATTTTCTTGGACTTCCCCACCCAATCCGATCTCCCCCTTTTCCAGACAAATGACTTTGGGAGGTTGCATCCAGGGAGAGAATTTGTCTCCATAGACCCATTTACCTTGGTAAAATGATTCATTCAGGGTCAGAGGACCTGGCTAACCAAGCTGGCACCTCTCCAAATTAGAGAAGAGCCCCTTCTTGGCCCTACTTTAGACTCATAAAAAGGCAGAGGCTCTAGAAATAGCACAATGAAGGACAAGAGGCCCAGTTCCTTTCTGGCATCAACTTACTGTGTGACCCTAAGCCAATATATCTGTCTCTCTGTCCTTAATCTTTCTCCTCTAAAGGAGAAAAATTTTCTGCCTCTGTGAACTATTTAAAGATGAATGCATCACTTTGGGGACTGTTTGCTTTCTTCAGGACCTGGGACTGGATCTAAGGATGCATCTGTCTGTGTCCCAGTGTCCCTGGGACATTGACCTTCCCAGAGGCCAGTACTTTTTGGATGTTACTGAGTGTTACCCCTCCCCCAGGCCCAGAGTCACAGAGCTACATTCCACACAAATGCAGCTGGAGATGAAGGGCTGCTTCCCCAGCTCAGGGATCCTCTTTCTTTCTACCACCCTTTAGGGACTGGTTCCTGTGGTTTCTTTTTTGTAGACTCTCACCATACAATCAAATTCCCCTCTTCGGCCCAGGAGGCACCCATATTGGCTCTGTCCTTTTCCAGGCAGAGTGCATGTTCTGGCCAGCAGCTGGGGGAGCTGTCTTTCTGCTCTAATAGCCCCAACCCTGGGGTCATTTAGTCTGACTTGGAAGGCTGCTGGCATCTTTGGGAGCAGGACCCATTCCTTCTGTGCCTGTTTCAAATCTCACTTCTTCTTTTGCCTAGGAGTTCTGTTTTTCTCCCCAGAATTATGCTGCTGGATGACTGATTGTTGGGATCCCAGGACCCAGAATAGTTGCTCCAAGATCCCAAAAGTTGTATTAGTTTTTCAGTTCAGACGTAGCTGACTTTCCTCTCCTCCCTGTGTTAGACTGCTCTGTGCAGAGGGAAGACCAGTGCCATGGCCCAGGCATTATCAGCCTCGGGCATACACTGGTGGACGTTATCAGTGCTGCCCATAGTGGTCCCCTCCTTCCTTGCTGGCCCTTTTTCCACCCAGGGCCACAGTTGAGGTGGTTTTGAGTCAGTCTGAACTCAGACCTCCAGTCCCTCGGACTCTGCTTGGGCTTCCTTGGTGGCCATGCCTCAGGGCTCCCATGGCACCTTCTGTATACCTCAGTTGCCTTATCTTTGCTGCAATTATGTGTTTATTTATGTCTCCTCTTCTAGACTTCAGGCCCCCGAGGGTACACTGCCTTATTCACTTCTTGCTTCTCGGTGCCCATCTGGGTTTGGCAGGGTGGGGACTTACTGAATGTTTATTGAATGGAAAATGATGGAGCAGCCCCTACTGGGTGAAGGTGGGATTCCCCTCCGCCCGCTCTCATCGACACTAGTGTGTCAAGATGCAGCACCACCGGAAGTCCTTGAACATTTCTGGTGGCGGAGAGGGATCCGACTGTGTTCTCTTCTGCCCTGGGTCCTGTGACCTAGCACCCCTCCCTCAAGCCAGCTCAGCCGTCTTCTCCAGCATCTCCCCCAGGATTGTGCATAATTGCTACCTACAGACCCCAGATTTTTTTCACCATCGCTGCAGCTCTCATGGACCCCCATCCTGGTCTTTCCTAGCCTGATCCAGACCTCTAGTGAGGTATCCTCTTTAAGAAACTCACTCTCCCCTCTAACAACTGTATTGGAGTCCCCAGGGCAGTGAGAATGCCCCCGCCCACCTGCAGCACTGTCTGTGGTAACCCAGCCTGCGGACATGGGGAAATGACCAGGCATCAAGCTTGGCAAAAACCCCTTCTGAGTGGCAGAGGCCCTTTCTGCCACCCAACACAACCCCCTAGCGCACACACACACACCCCTAAGTATGTTAGAAGGCAGAGTCTCCCTGCCCCCCTCCGAACTCTCCTCCTTTCCCTGTAGACTAGGCAGGCTGTAATAAGTGACAAAGTCACATTCTTTTGATTAAAAAAAAACACTGAAAACGAAGACAAGAAGCATATCCTATGCTGTCAAGTCACTCAGATGCTTTCTTATCTCAACAGCTCTGTTTGCCTTGTACCCAGTAGAAAATCATAAACTTCAAGAAGCCTTTAAAAGAATAAACAAAAAGAAGTAACACCTCAACACAGAGTCTTGATAGCAGACTCTGTGTCAGGCTGGGAACTCCAAGGCCACAGTTTGAGTGTTTATACTACTGTGAGCCCCTATGGACTTCCTCCCTCATGTATAACTTTGGGAAACCAAGACCAGCCATGGCTAAAGGGAAGCTGAACAGTTGGCTCCAAACATTGGAAAGGAAGGAGTTCTGTGGATTCCCCCACTTCATCAGGACAGTTCCATCCAATCCACAGTGTGAGGCCAAGAGCTAGTTTCACATAGGTGGTTGCCACCTCAGAAACCCAGGAACAGGGCACCTGGGTGGCTCAGTGGGTTAAAGCCTCTGCCTTCAGCTCAGGTAATGATCCCATGGTCCAGGGATCAGGCCCATGTCGGGCTCTCTGCTTGGCAGGGAGCCTGTTTCCTTCTCTCTCTCTGCCTGCCTCTCTGTCTACTTGTGATCTCTCTGTGTCAAATAAATAAATAAATAATCTTAAAAAAAAAAAAAAAGAAAAAGAAAGAAAAAGAAACCCAGGAACAATGGTGCTGGGATGGATGGCCGCATGAAGAGCAGGGAATGCAGAGCCTGGGCAGTGAGAGAGGAGGGCCTGCTTTAGATTGAGCAGGCTAATACAGAAATAAGCACTGAGAAACCAGAGGTACAGACCTCTCCCTCCCCACATCCCTCTGGGTAGGGGCAAGGTTTTGATTCCCACACAGAGAACGACTCTATTCCCCGCTGTCCCCTACCACCACCTTCAAAAGAAGAGGGGAAGAGATTCCAAGAAGAGGAGAGGACTTTGAGACACATGCCCCCACTTCGCGTAGAGTGGACTTTAGAATGTGGAGACAGACATGGCCAGGGCTTTCTCTCAGGGGCTGGTGGGCCCTGCGTGGTAATGCTGTGTCTTCCCCTTTCAGGGTGCTGTTCCAGGAACTTCCCTCTGGGCCCTGCTGGCACCTTCACCTCCCGGTGCTCTCTTACTTCCCCCTGGCCGGAGCCCCACCCAGTTTGGAGATTAGCTGCTGCTCCCCCAGGAGGGCTGCAGGCAGTGAGGCCTAGAGAAGAAGGCAGCCATGTGGCCCGGGTCACACGGCTCTGGACACAGAAAGACTTAGGTTCCTGTCCCATTTAGCTGCCCATTCTCTGAGGGAGCTGGGGAGAGTTACTTGAATTCTCCCAGCATCAGTTCTGTAAAATGGAGATACATAACACCCTCTTGGGACTGTGATTAGAATTCAATGAAAGAGTCAGTATACAGTGGCTAGCCCGGTGCCTGACCCTTAGCACTCAACAAAGGGTAACTGTTACTGTTACTAGAAAGAGCTCCTAGAGGTCACCTGTTAGGGATGGGCTTGGAGAGCTAGGATGAGTGCTCCTTCTAACAAGTGGTAAGTAGCTGAGGCTTGAGTCCAGGTGAGGGCTACCAACACTTGGGCCTGACTTCCCCTCAGCCTCAAACCCCCTTTGCTCATATTTCTACTGTTGCCAGGGAGAGGTGATAATTAATGATGTCATTATATATTTTATAGTGTACAGCAACATTTCATGTCTATCATGGAAACAGAGACCCCAATGTGGCCCCGAGGGCCTTCCCTGGTTCCACTTGTCAGGGCTTGTCAAACCACCTTGGTCTTAAGGTACAGCCCAAGTGGACTCCAAGAGCTAATTTGTCTGTAATTATTGGCATTTGGCCCTGAGAGCCAGGAGAACTCTTGTTCAGAGTTTCATCTTGGAGCCTATGACCTTTCCCCCCTTCGTGTATTATAATAGCCCAGCAGCCGTGAGTGTTTCAGGGGCTGGTGTAGGATTTTTCTCTTATCACCAAATCCTACCTGTCTCTCTGCAGTTTGCAAGAAGACAAGTCAAATAATGGAGAGAGTTTTCTCCATTTATGTTTTCTCTCATGAATATTAGTATCTGTGGCTGCTAATCTGCCGGCAAGTGCTAGCAGAAGGCAAAGGGAAGAGGACAAGGAGCAGCCAAATATTATGGAAAACAGGAAACTATTTAGAGTAGTGTCTGTATTATTGTTTTATGAGATGTAAAGACATATGCTTAACAGCCTTGTCATTGCTTAGTAAATTGTTCCTTATTTCTGCGATAGAAATTAATACATTGTGCTTCCTCACATGGCACATTGAGGACACAACATTATCTGTGTAATATTTCTGTTAAAAATGCATCACCTGAATCTAATTGTGAGGAAACAATCAGATAAATTCAAACTGAGGGATATTCTGCAAAACAACTAGACTGGACTTATGAAAAATGCCAGTGTTGGAGCACCTGGCTGGCTGAGTCCATAGAGTATGCAACTCTTCATCTTGAGGTTGTAAGCTCCAGCCCCACACTGGGCATGAGCTTACTTTAAAAAAAAAACAATGCCAGTGTCAAAAAAATGTCAGAACAAGTATTGACAAGGATGTGGAGAAGTTGGAACCTGGGTGTACTGCTGGTGGGAATGTGACATGGTGCAGCCACTAGGGAAAAAGAGCCCAGTAAGTCCTCAAAAAATTAAACATAGAGTTACCATATGACCTGGCAGTTCTGCTCCTGGGTATATACCCAAGGGAATTGAAAATAGGTATTCAGGGGCACCTGGGTGGCTCAGTGGGTCGGGTGTCTGCCTTTAGCTCGGGTCATGATCCCGGGTTCTGGAGATCAGGCCCCAGGTCAGGCTCCCTGCTCAGTGGAGAGTCTGCTTCTCCCTTCCTCTCTGCCTGCTGCTCCCCCTGCTTGTGCTCTCTCTCATTTTGTAAAATAAATAAACTAAATCTTATAAAAAAGAAAAATAAAAGAGATATTCAAACAAAAACTTGCACACCAGCATTCACAGCAGCACTACTTACAGTAGCCAAAAGGTGGGAACAATTCAGATGTCCCTCTGTGGATGAATGGATAAACAAATTGGGATATATCCATACAGTGGAATATTATTAGGCCATAAAAAGTAATGAAGTATACATACACTCCACAGCATGGGTGAACCTTGAAAACATTATGCTCAGTGAAAGATACCAGACACAAAGAGCGATATTTATAGACAATGTGCAGAACAGGCAAAAGCAGAGGGATAGAAAGCCAACTTGTGATTACCAGGAGTTGGAGGCATGGAGGGAATGGGGGGAGTGACTATTTAATGGGTTAAAGGTTTCTATTTGGGGTGATGAAAACATCCTGGAACGTGATAGCAGTGATGTTCGCATGGCAACGTGAATGTACTTAAGGTTGCTGAACTGCAAAATGGTTAATTTTTTGAGATATGTATTTTACCACAATTTGTATTTATTTTTAAAGATTTTATTTATTTATTTGACTGAGAAGGAGAGAGAGAAAGCATGAGCAGGGTCAGGGACAGAGGGAGAAGCAGACTCCCTACTGAGCAGGGAGCCCGATGCAGGGCTCCATCCCAGGACCCTGGGTTCATGACCTGAACTGAAGGCAGACACTTAACT
Organism: Spilogale gracilis; assembly: GCA_004023965.1. Classification (NCBI taxonomy): domain Eukaryota; kingdom Metazoa; phylum Chordata; class Mammalia; order Carnivora; family Mephitidae; genus Spilogale; species Spilogale gracilis. The sequence goes on along the minus strand of PITA01016024.1, from coordinate 35,064 downwards.
GACTGAGCCACCCAGGTGTCCCTTAGAGCAATTTTTTAAAAGTCAGTGTCTTGAAAGACCAAACAAAGAAAAGCAAAAAGCAAAAAGCTGCAAAACTCTTCCAGGCCAAAGGAGACTTGATCACTAAAGATCACTAAATGCATGATCTTTGGGATGGGATCCTGGATCAGAAAAAAAGAAGAAAAAAACAGTTATAAAGGACATTATTGGGAGAATTGGGGAAATGTAAATATGCACTGTAAATTAGATAGTAGTGATAGCATATTAAAATTAAAGAAAAGAATTTAGTATGTCAAAATTGTACAGGTTATGCTAACAAAGCACTGTAGACTCGTGGTTCTCTGACTCCTGAATGGTTTTAGGATCCGTTGCCTTACACTTTCGTGTAAGGACAAACCTCTCTGATTAAAGTTTGCAAAATTACATGCACGTAAATTCCAGTTTAGGAAAATCTGATGTTAAAAAACATGGATTTACTAACCAACTACCACCTAACAAATTGGGAATGGCTGTTTTAAAATAGATTTAATTTTTTTAGAACAGCTTTAGTTTTGTTTTGTTTTTTTTAAGATTTTATTTATTTATTTGACAGAGAGAGAGATCACAAGTAGGCAGAGAGGCAGGCAGAGAGAGAGGAGGAAGCAGGCTCCCTGCTGAGCAGAGAGCCCGATGTGGGGCTCGATGTGGGGCTCGATGTGGGGCTCGATGTGGGGCTCGATGTGGGGCTCGATCCCAGGACCCCGGGATCATGACCTGAGCTAAAGGCAGAGGCCTTAACCCTCTAAGCCACCCAGGCACCCAAGTGTCCCACTCTTGATTGCAGTTCAGGTCGTGATCTCAGGGTTGTGGAATGGAGGTCCATATCGCACTTGCCCAGGTTATGGAGCCTGCTCAAGATTGTCTCTCTGATTCCCCCTCTCCAAAAAGAAAGAAAGAAAGAAAAGAATGTCCTCAGTTTTGATGACTGACAGTTTTGAGGCGTATTAGTCAGTTATTTTGTAGAATGTCCCTGGATTGGAACTTGCCTGGTGTTTTTCTCATGGTTGTATCAGGATTATGTGTTTTCAGGAGGAAAACCACAGGAGTGAAGTGTCGTTTTCATCACATCATGTCACATACCTGTGATTTATTTCTGTTTATGTTGACTTTCCTCACCTGGCTGAGGTAGTGCTTGCCGGGTGTCTCCATCGTAAAGTTAGTCTCCTTCCCCCTCTTCCATCCTGTGCTCTTTGGAAAGAAGTCACCATGTGCAACCCACACTTAAGAATTCTTCTGCATGGGATATTAGTCTTTTCTCCCTCGTTTATTTATTTAAATCCCTTTTAAAAAATTTAAGGCCTTTTTATCTGCATGGACTCATGGGTATTTATTTTATGTTTGGGGTAATAATTTTATACTTCCTTACTTTGATGTCCCTTTGGCATACACACATCAGGGTGTTGGGGGGGGGTGTTCGTTTTTGAGCATTTCCTTATTTCTGGCACCTTGAGATACTCTGGTTTTATCTTATATATCTCCTGCTCCAGTTGTAGACTGAGCCATTTTCCCAAAGAATCCAGGGGATGGCTAATTTCATTATAAGGTGATTATTCACCTTCTATAAGGATAAAGGTATTGGTCCGTGTGAGTTATTTTATATAATTTGATTGACAACTCTTCAGGACTATGCCTTTTGCTAGACTCAGCTATTTTAAAAACTGTGCCTAGCTTTTAAAAATTTTCCAGTGAGGCTTCATTCTTGCCAGAATAAGCCATTCTAAGAAGTGTCCTTATCTCCATCCTCATCATGAAAGGAGGTCATTGGTGATATTGCAGGGTGTTATAAGGATTTTGTGGCAAAGCCTGATATGGTGGAAAGAGTTCCAGACTGAGATTGGAAACTGGGTTTAGTCCAGATGTTTCCTCTGTACCCATGTGCACTTGGTCGAGTATCACTATGCTTATTGGGCCTCAGGTATAAAAACAGATGAGTGGCTGAGCTCATTTCTAAGGTTCTATTCAACTCTAAAGCATTGTGCTATTAATGGCAATGGCATTAACTTTGGGACAACAGTGGCTTTGAGGAATTCAGGGTGGGAAATGTGGGCAGAAATAGGGGCTTGAAAGGGCAAGCTGTGACTCCAGGATGAAGAGGTAGAGATCAGTGATAAAATTGTCAAATTTTAGACTTAGCTAGTGAGCTCCAGGTAAGCAGTGTCATTAGTGATCATATTAAATATTAATGATAATATTAAAGTCTTCATCTCGATTTTAATGTAACCTGCACCTGCCATTCTAGATCTCTGGCTGAGTGCACTTTAGGCTTGTGGTGCTCAAACTTGGCTGCACACTCAATCACCTGGAACACATTCAGAAGTACGGTTGCCTGGGTTCCAATGTCAGAGATTCTGAAATATGTGGTCTGAGGTGCAGCCGAGGCATCCACAAATTTAATTTCTTTTCTCCATGCCCTCCCTCCCATTCTAATGACACCAAGTTTGGAAAGGATAGGCTCTGGATGTTCTTGTCCCTCTCCCATATAGCATAAAGGTCTCCTTAAGGGCAGGGACCATATCTCACTCATCTCTGAGGTCCTCAGAGCACCTTGTGCAAAGCAGCTGAGGAACAGAATTTGGACAGTGTGTTAGTTTGCTATTGCAACTGTAACAACTTACCATGAACTTCATAGCTTACTATGACACAAATTAATTTTCTTAAGTTCTTGGGGTCAGAACTCCAAATGGGTCTCATTGGGTAAGATCAAGGTATCAGCAGGGATGGTCCATTCTGGAGGTTCCAGAGGAGAATCTATTTCCCGCCTCTCTCCCCTTTTAGAGGCTGCCTATCTTCCTTGGCTCCTGGCACCACACCACTTCAACCTCTGCTTCTACTGTCATGCCAATCTCCTCTGATTCCGATCGTCTTACCTCCTTCTTCTAAGGCCTACCAGGATAATCTCCCCATCTCAAGACCCTTCATCACATTTGCAAAGCTCCTGTGGTCATGGAAGGTGACATATTCATAGGTTCCGGGAATTAGGACAGGACATCTTTGGGGGGACACTAGTCTACCTACCACAGATAAAGACAGAGCAACTGCTATAATGACAGGCTCACACATGAATTAAGTTACTGCACTATGTGGTATCTTTTTTTTTTTTTTTTTGAAAGATTTATTTATTTGACAGAGAGAGAGATCACAAGTAGGCAGAGAGGCAGGGAGAGAGAGAGGAGGAAGCAGGCTCCCTGCTGAACAGAGAGCCCAATGGGGGCCTTGATCCCAGGACCCTGAGATCATGACCTGAGCTGAAAGCAGAGGCTTTAACCCACTGAGCCACCCCGGTGCCCACACGGCATCTCTTTACTTTATCTTTCTTGTGTTAGCTGTGTTAGGATTTAATCAGAGACCATCTCTGTGGAAAGTTATACATCCTAGTGAAATTTAACATGTTGCAAAACAGCGAGGAGCCTGGGAACAACAGAAATAAGGAGTAGATACATATCTTTCAGTGATTCAGTAAAAGGATATTCAGAACAGTTAATTGGCTGTGGGGAGTTTTAAAGGGCAGGCCAAGATGCTCACAGTCACTCTGGCAAAGGGCCGTGCCTGCAGGCCTCGGGGGTGACTGGGATCTCTGTTGTGTGGTTTCCTCACCTCCAGCCCACTCCGCCTTGCTCCCTCAGCCTGGTTGTGCTGGGGGACAGCAAGCCAGCTGGCACCTCCCATCCCACTCCCAGCTCTGCGAGCAGCTCCTTCTCTCCTGCACAGAGAGCATAAGGGCCGACAGATAACACATCTGGCCCTGAGTCCGAGGCAATGTCAAATAACTGAGGGGGGCAAAGCTGTGTATTTGACCAGAGAAGAGTCCTGAAAGATATGGTTTTAGGTAAGGGTTCCCATTTACTGCTAAATGCGCCAGAAAGCAGAGGCCACGGAGGAAAAATGTCTTTCTGCTGAGGGACTACACTGACTCTATTACCTCTTTAGGGGCCCTATTCCCTTCTCCGACCGAAGCCCCAAGATGGCTCTTTCCAGCTGGTCTCTGTCTTGTAGGGCAGTGCAGTCCAGCCAGCCATCGCCTTTCCCACTGAGTTGGTCAAGTCCCTCCTGCTGAGAACTCCTTCCAGCCAGAGCTTGGTCCCAGCTATTGCCATGGTGACAGCCAGCTGCTGCTTAGCACCAGCCTGGGGACTGGGCACAAAGAAAGAGTGGCCAAGAGATGTGCACACTGGGCTGCTCTGCACTCCTGGAGGCCTGGCAGAGGCGGGGTGGTGGGGGCACAGAAAAGGCCTCTCTGAGGATTGCTGGTAGTCTTGGATGGGTTTATTCTCTCAGGGAGGAGCCAGGAAATTTGAAGCATCTGAACTCTTTTGCTCCGCAGTGAAATCCGGGTTTATAAAGATAAAGGCTCCTTTGCCAAGCAACTTGGTATTTTACATGCATGCATTCCTTCACATTGGGATGCACTTGCTTTCTTGCGTTTGACACCATTTTCATCCCCAAGAGAGTTAGAGACCCGGGAGTGTACGTCTACTCAGGCTCAGTTCAGCTTTAACACCTGCCCCTTGGGGGCACCTGGGTGGTTCAGTCATTTAGGCCTCTGCCTTTGGCTCAGGTCATGACGCCAGGGCCTAGGATCGAGAACCCCGTCAATTGGTGCTTCTCCCTCTCCCCATCATGCTGTCCCTTGCATGCACGCATGCACTCTCTCTTTCAAATAAATAAATAAATAAATAAAATATTTTTTAAAACCCTTCCCTTTGATGTAGTTGAATTCAAATTAAAAACCTGTGACCCTGGACAAGTTAGCTATTAGTAATGATAGATAATATTTATTGTCAGGCATTGTGTTAAATGCTTTCCATGCATTATCTAATTTCACAATAGTTTTATTAGATGTCATTGCTTTAAATTCCCATCTTCAGATACAGAAACTGAGGCTCAGAGATTTGTTTATCAGGGGCCCCAGTTGACTGGCTTCAAAGCCCACATTCTTTTTTTTTTTTTTTTTTTTTTTTAAGATTTTATTTATTTATTTGACAGAGAGATAGATTACAGGTAGGCAGAGAGGCAGGCAGAGAGAGGGGGAAGCAGGCTCCCTGCTGAGCAGAGAGCCCAATGCAGTCCTCAATCCCAGGACCCTGAGATCATGACCTGAGCGGAAGGCAGAGGCTTTAACCACTGAGCCACCCAGGCGCCCCAAAGCCCACATTCTTAAGCACTGTTAGTAACCTTAAATTGCCTTAATTTCCTCATCTGTAAAACAGGGAACATAGCTGCCCCACAAGATAACTGTGTTGGCTGGATCAAATGAGATCATCTTGGTAAAAGCTTTTCTTGGAAGCAGAACAGACAGATGCTATCAACTCTATCTCCCTCTCTTTTCTTTTTTTTATAGTTTGTTTGTTTTTTTGTTGTTGTTATTTTTAAGACAGAGAGACACACAGCTAGAGAGGGAACACAAGCAGGGGGAGTGAGAGAGGGAGAAGCAGGCCCTCTGCCAAGCAGGGAGCCCAATGCAGGGCTTGATCCCAGGACCCCGGGGTCATGACCCGAGACGAAGGCAGACGCTTAATGACTGAGCCACCCAGGTGCCCCTCAACTGTATCTCTTGGGGGGACAGGGATGCCCATCTCCAGCTCCTAGCAGAGTCATCTTCCTCCTGTTTTTCCTTAAGGTAACTTACAGTTGGTTGTCTGGTTTCCAAAATCTCAGGGTCTGCCTCCTTCCCTGTGTCCACAGGTGATTTCCATGGTGATGGTGGGTGTGGGAGTCTACGCTCGGCTGATGAAGCATGCAGGTGAGCTAGAGGCCCCTCTCCACCTCACCATGACTCCTGCCAAGCCCCTTCCCCCTCTGCCTCCTTCAGCCCTGGCCCTCTAATACCCTTTCCCATGTAAGCTATGGGGCTAACAAGGACAGCTGCCTTCTAGCCCAATCTTAACCTCCTACTCCAAGGCATCAGGCCAGCCATTTCAGTTCACCAGGATTTCCCTGAGCTCCCATGAATCTTCCAGGATCTTAGGCAGTCTAGGAAGGGAGGTAGTCCTCTGGGAGCAGAGAGTAATCAGAGGCCTCAGCCCCTCCCTCACTCTGTCTCGAAGTAACTCAACCTCCATTCCTGTTCTACTACACAAAGTGTCCAGGAAACGGAATCTGCAAAACTGGGAGTCTAATGCCATTCTAGTTCTTCTCTGGAGCGAAAGTGGTTCTTCCTCTCTTAAGCTTGGGAATAAAGGCTCTCACTTTGTTAGTTCCTCAAATGAAATGTCACAAACCCTTCTAGGCCCTTTTTATTTTCCTCATGGGAGGGGAGTACTGCCTCCCTGTAACTGTCATCCAACCATACTAGAGATCCCCCAAGCAGAGGAGAACAGTTTTGGGGGGCACCTCAACCTCATCCCTGAGTATCACTCTCAGCCAGCACCAGGCTCAGACTGAGAAAAAGCCCCTCCCCCAGAAGCAGCGTTGGCCTGCCTCGCTGTGGACCCTGCCATCCTGCTGATTGTGGTGGGTGTTCTCATGTTCCTGCTCACCTTCTGCGGCTGCATTGGATCCCTTCGTGAGAACATCTGCCTCCTACAGACGGTGAGTGATCAGGGGCCCCACCAGAAAGACCCTGGCCTCCTCCATATGCCTCTCAGGCTCCTGATGCCATTCCTACAACCTTTTAGTTTCCTCTTCCACCCCCTCAAGGCCTGTGCTTTCTTCCCGCCCCCCCTCCCCCCATAGAGCTCAGCCCAGGATGGCCACCCTCAAGACAGCATGGTGGAGGCAGAGGCCTTTATCATGCATGGGGCATCTGGGAGAAGTGCTCTAGAGCCCCCAGTACCCAGTATTCCCCATGGCCTTGGGAGGGGCTGGAGCCCAGCATGGTAATCAACTATCTCCTTTTCCTGCCTGCTCCCCACAGTTCTCCCTCTGCCTCACCATCGTGTTTCTGCTACAGCTGGCTGCAGGGGTCCTGGGTTTCGTCTTCTCAGACAAGGTAATTTTGGGAGCCAAGGGGCCTCCTCAGGTGTGAACCAGAGGGAGGAAGAGAAGGTTCCTTCCTATGCTTAGCCTGATTAATTAACCATAGTGCTCTGTCCCCTGAGAAGCATCAGCCTTTGAAAGATTCTCCTTAGGGGTGAAGGAGTGGCCTTTAAAGTCACCATATTTAAAGAGGATTTCCAGATCGTAAGGTGTTTTCCTCTGAAAGTCAGAGAAGCCAACAGGAAAATAAGTATTCTATGAACACAAAGTTAAAATAATCTGCAAACTTTAATGGCCAATTATTTTAAGACACAATTATCAAGTAGAGCATAGACAATATGAAGAATTTTTTATTTCTTGTAAACGTTGCTTATTGGGATAAACAGAAGGAAAGAAGAGGGAAAGTAAGTGAGGTTTTAAGCAGTGCTCACCGTAGCTGGAAGTGATTTGCTATTTAGTGACAGTCCTTTTAGTTAAGAAACAGAATTCCTTTCTCAAAGGGCAAATGATTGCCAGGGGTAGTACTGGACTATAGACAAGACACTTTGAGAAAAGTAGTAAAGCAAGAAGGAAGAAAGCATGGTGGAAACTATGAAATGGGGAGCCAGTGAGTTCATTCAGAATGTCCTAGTCCTTCTGGCTTAGTAAAATCCTAAAATGATCTGTTTGGAGTCTAAACAGATGCCATTCTCTTCTGTCCACTAGAGGTCAGTGTCTCAGCTTTGTAAGCGCTTTTCTACCAAAACAAGTCTGTATTAGATTCCCGGCTTGGCATCAAGTGTTTTGTGGTAATAGTGTTCAGAGGTAAATAAATCTTAGATTATCTCGAACTGTAGCTCTGAGAAGAGGCAAGAGAAGGTCTGGTGTTTCTTCTCTTGCCTACTGGTACCTGAGGGCCGAGAGATGGATGGACTTCGGAATGGGCCATCAACCTAGGGACCTGGTTCTGATTTCAAGGCTGACTTAAATGAAGAAGGGTGACCACTGTCTACTGTTATTCCTGAATGGAGCAGTGGGTTAGGAATTAGTCCTGTGTTCTGATTCCCTATTCATGTCTCTGGCAGGCACGAGGGAAAGTGAGTGAGATCATCAATAATGCCATTGTGCACTATCGAGATGACTTGGATCTACAGAACCTCATTGATTTTGGCCAGAAGAAGGTATGGGCTAGGAATGGGAGAGATCAGCTGCAGTCTCAGAGGCTGTAGGTAAAAGTTAATGCCATCCCAAGACACACCTTACCCCCCATGCCTACGGGCTTCTTCATTACCTGCTAGGTAATGGATTCTGGAAAGAGCTTTGGCAAAAAGCCATACATAGCAGTTGCTTTAAAAGTACTTTTAAGAGAACAGAATAGTAGAGTATATAGTAATCTACCACTTGTGTAAAAAAAAGAGGGAGGAAAGAATATGTATTCATATTTACAAAAGGAATCACAAGAATATGTAGAAACTATTCTAAGTTTCTAAGTGGTTACTTATAAGGGGATATGGAAATGGGCAGATTTTAAATATTACCTATTCAAAAGTTAAGTTTTTAGAACTGTGGCAAAATGTACATAACATAAAATGTACCATTTTAACCTTTTTAAGTAAAAACCTGTGGCACCAAGTACATTCACATCGTTTACACCCAGCACCACATCCCTCTCCAGAACTTTTTCATCTTCCCCAAATGAAGCTCTACCCATTAAACACTAACTCCCCATTTCCCCCTGCCCCAACTCCCAACAACCGCAATCTCTTTTCTATCAATGTGACCACTCGAGGGACCTCATATAGGTGGAGTTGTACTGTATTTGTCCTATTGTGACTGGTTTATCTCATTTAGCCTGTTTCCAGATTTCTTCCATGTTGTTTAATATGTCAGTTTTCTTCTTTTTTAAGGCTGAATAACATTCCGTTGTATGTGTCTACCACATTTTGTTAATTCTTTCATCTCTTGATGTACATTTGGGTCACTTCCAGCATTTAGCTATTGTGAATCATGCCGCTATGAATCAAAAGTTGAATTTTCTTTTTATTTATTTATTTATTTAAAAGATTTTATTTATTTATTTGACAGAGAGAGAGAGAGATCACAGTAGGCAGAGAGGCAGGCAGAGAGAGAGGAGGAAGCAGGCTCCCCACCGAGCAGAGAGCCCGACGCGGGCCTCGATCCCAGGACCCGAGATCATGATCTGAGCCAAAGGCAGAGGCTTTAACCCACTGAGCCACCCAGGCGCCCAAAAGTTGAATTTTAAATAAAAGTGCTTTGAGATCAGTACTGAGTTCCCTTTCCCTTAGTGCAACTTATTTGGATCCTATGTGTTTTCATGGAGTACTTATGGGCCCATAATATTGAAGGTTCTCTTCCGTTTTCTGTGTATTCAGAGAAATATTTTCAATACGGATTCTTTAATTATTTTAGGCAATGTTTTTGAACACTTCCTTTTGCAGTCTCTATCCTATGCAGAAACTGTTCTCAAGGTGCTCATAGTTGAATGTGAAAAACAAAATATACATACAACTATGGTCATCATAACAAGGTATATATAAAGGGAAAGGCCACTGAGAAATGTGAGCTCAAGGTTTAAAAACAACCTGATTTTACAAATGGAAGCTGGCCACAGACTTTCAGCTGCTCTGAGAATTCCCCTGGTCACTTCAGTGTGAGGAGTGGGTAATTCTTAACCTCTGTGGTGGGCTTTATTGCAGTTCAGCTGCTGTGGAGGGATTTCCTATAGGGACTGGTCCCAGAACATGTACTTCAACTGTTCAGAAGACAACCCCAGCCGTGAGCGCTGCTCTGTGCCTTACTCCTGTTGCTTGCCTACCCCAAACCAGGTGAGCCTACATCCCACCTCATTTCCTTCTGGGCAGCAATTTCAGTTACTTCCCAACTAGGGTAGCCACTGTGGGGAATCCCCATTCCCTAGCTTAACTAGGGATGCCCTAGGATGCCCCTCCCCCCTCCTCAGTCCTAGCCCTCGGCATTGTTAGAGTAACCAATCAATTTTGTAGGACAGCTGTCAGATGTTTCTTTTCAGGCCCATCTAATAGCCTATTTCTTTTTCCCTCTTGCAGTCCATGTGGGGATTCAGAAGGTGCAGGTCTCTAAAGCAAGGAGAACTGAACTCAGATCTCCTAGAGGGAAGGAAGCTTGCATTTAGCAACTTCCAAGTTAGGATCCTTCACATATATTCCCCAACAATTTAGGAATTTAGGAAGGGTGGGAAGACCATCAGTAGGGCCTGAAATAAAAAGTTTGGGACTGGGAGTTCCATTTGGCTTTTCAACTCTTTCCCCAGGCAGTGATCAACACCATGTGTGGCCAAGGTATGCAGGCCCTTGACTACTTGGAGGCTAGTAAAGTCATCTATACCAATGGCTGTATTGACAAATTGGTCAACTGGATACACAGCAACCTCTTCCTTCTTGGTGGTGTAGCACTGGGCCTGGCCATCCCCCAGGTAACTTACCCTGTAAGACTTGTGGGTCCTCCAATTTTGCAAAGACTCCTTTGCTTTGGGGAGGGCACCTGGAGACCAACTAGGGTGTCAGGCACTGACATTGCTAAGAAGCAGGGGATGGGATGGCGCTAACCATTCTGGGAAGATTGAGTCAGGGGAAACAAAGACATCACTCATTGCTGAGGCCCCAATCCATCTTGCCTCTCCCAGTTGGTAGGAATCCTGCTGTCCCAGATCCTTGTGAATCAGATCAAAGATCAGATCAAGCTACAGTTGTACAACCAGCAGCACCGAGCTGACCCATGGTACTGAGAATCCATCCTGCACCTCCTCGCTATGGCGACAGGCGAGCCTCATCGACCAGTAGCAATGGGTATAGCTCTCAGCACCAAATGGAGATTTGGATTCCAGTTCCCAGCAACAGTCCTGTGGGGAGAAGCCAACTCCAGGCAGAAGGCAGGGTGCACAGGAGGCTCAAGTCTAGGAAGGATGCCCCTCCCCCCTCCTCAGTCCTAGCCCTCAGCATTAGAGTTATTTTGCATTATTTTTAACCTTACACATTTGGGTTTATGGCTTATTGTTTTGTTTCTTTCTTTTTTTTTTTTTAATTTTGTCTGCAGAGATGTTTGGGAAACATCAGTTGCACAGAGTCTTGGGGGTACTAGGGTTGCTACAGGGTAGTAGGTGTTACTTTTCACAGAGGCACTACAACTAATGGTTCTACCAGGGCTGCTACTGAGCCTCCTGGACATAATCTGATTCCATCTGGTGGAGAGTGGACACTAACAGCCCGACCTGGAGTCCAGTTGGTATGATACCAGCTCCAGAAGGAAAGGGAGTTGGAACAGGCAGTGAGCTTGAGGTCGACTGGGGACAGTTGTATGTGTTGGGTAGGAGTGGAAGGCGAAATGTTTACTAAATGCTGCCCTGCCACCCTCCCAGGTAGTCAAAGTCAGCTACATCCTGCCCCTCCCTCATTTCCATGGAAACATGGCAGCATGGGCAAGGGGTACAACAGCAGCCAAATTCATCCACCCCTTTTTAAAAGGTTTGGAACCATGGTCTTTATACTCTGCAGCCGGCAGAGGTGGGACTGAGCCATTTGTGCCCTTGAATTCCTCCCCTCTGGCCCTCCCTCTCCAGCAAGTGAGGTTTCTTTAACCTTGGCAGTGTGCTTAGGAGGCAAGGTTAACATCCCTCCCCGCCCCCATTACCCTGCACTACAGCTCAGTATTTCTACAGTGTAAGAAGCAGGGATCGTGCTGGGGCAGGGGAGCCAGAAGTGGCAATAAAAGTTTGTTGACCTGCGCTAAATTGGACTCCATGAATTTTCCATTCTGGCAACTAGAAGGGGAGGGGTAGAAGGGCGCAGCGGGTGGGCCCTCGGTCCAGGAGGGGACTGGAGGCTCCCCTAAACATCACAATTCCTCCTGGGCCCCATCCCTCGCCCCATCTCCCTCAACCAGATGCACTACTCTCCTCCCACAACCCCGCCCCCTCTGGTCTAAAGTAGGTCGAAAGATTCCCAGTTCCGACCTGGGAATGGCGTAATGTTACCCTTAAACCTGATGTTAATTTTTCCCCAAACTAAACTGAATTAAAATTGGCCACCCAAAACTTTTAGGGCGGGGGTAGGTAAGCAAAAAGGTGGAAATCAGAGTCTAGCACTCCCCGCTGGGGTGGGAAGGAGAACGAGGAGGAAGAAGGCCATCTCTTCACCCCGAGTCTGGGCCCTCCAGCCCCCTCCTCCATCTTTATCTGAAGGAGCTCGCACTGCTGCCGGGTGTTCTTCAAGGAGTACTCAGAAAATACTCCCAGCGGGCCGCAGGGTTGCCTCACGCCGGGAGAAGCGTGCAAGGGCGGCTCGTCGGGAGACCCAGCGGGCGCGTCGGGGGCGGGGCTGGGGCGGGGCCGCGCGGCGCCGTGGGTGGTCCCCGCCCCCGCGGCGGCGGAGCCGGCGCCTCCGCCCCCCGTCCGGGAGAAGCTGGGAAGTGGGTTGTTGCCAGGCGCGGGCACCGGGCTGCTTGGTTCCCCTTTGCTGTTAGTGTTTTCCGAAGTCTCCTGGGTGTCCTCTGCTGTCGGGGGTCTCAGACTAGCAGCTTTGGCCTGGCCGGGGAAAGCCTTGAAAAAATCCTTGCCGCGCTGGAGAGACCGAGTCGCGAGTTCTCTCCCCGCCCCCAGTTTCTTCTAAGCGAGCCTTCTGCTCCTGGGAAGGCGCCTTTCCAGCAGCCGCCTGGGGCCCCAGCCAATGTTTAGCTCCAGCAAGTAACACAACGGAAAGAAGAAAGATAAAATCATCGCAAATAAAAAAATTAAAAGTAAGGACCTTTTATTCTGAGAGAAGAGTAAAAAAGCACGCATTCTCTGTGTCGAAGACACATTTTATAAAACATTTTATACTTTTTCTGGTGACGCGGACTGTCGTTTGGGTTAGGAGTTTGGGGTGACGCACTTTCCCGGTTCACGGGCTTTGGAGGAGCTCACCTGGCAAGGGGCCTCTTGGAATACGAGAACAGGAATGGTGGTCCGCAGAACCAGGATTCAAATTCAGGCTGCTTAACTCCAAACTACACTTTTACTTAGGTCTCTCTGTGTGTGTAGCCTACTAGGCTGGGAAAAAAGGGTCAGGAATTTCTGCCCAAGTCCCAGGCCTTAAAGGGCCTTTAGCAAAAGTTCAGAAGCTTGTATTGCAGTTCATCGTTCTTAGCTACATTCATTTCTCAGTGTCTCTGGTTCTCAGTTTCTCAAGCTTGCTTTCTCTTTGGCCTGATGCTGGGAGAGAAAATGCCCCAACTTTTAAAATAGTTTCTCATTGGTATTTCGTGTTTTATTTTAATTTGCTCCCTGGATTTCAGTTTCTAATAACCCTAGTCTCAAAGATCTAGGTCTCAGAGGTGGGTGAATAGAAGAAAATTCTTGGGGTGGTGGAGATCAGGCCAGATGGACAAAAGTGGAGAGAAAGGCCTGAAGGATGGTGAAAATCTGGCTGGGGTGAGGTGGCAAGAAAGGTACTGCTAGTTCTGTGGATCTCAAACCCAATTATATGAAGAGGGACTTTGAGTCCAAGAGTGCAAATTTTGCAGAATGTTCAATGAAATAATGATTCCCTCTGACTTTGTTTTCTATTGCTGCTGTAACAAATGACTTCAAATTTAAAAACAATACAAATTTGTTATCTTACAGTTCTGGAAGTCAGAAATCTGAAATGGGTCTCCCTGGGCTAAAATCAAGGTGTCATCAGAGCTGAGTTCCTTCTGAGGGCTGTAGAGGATCCATTTAACAACTTCTAGAAGCTGTTTGTGTGCTCAGCCCCTGTTTTCATCTTCAAACTACATCAACCTCTGCTTCTTTGGTCACATCATCTTTTTCTCTGACTCTCCTCTGTCCCTCTCATTATATTCAGCCTACACAGGTTATCCAGAAAAATTTTCCAATTTTAAGAATCTTTTTTTTTTTTAAGATTTTATTTATTTGACACAGAGAGATCACAAGTAGGCAGAGAGGCAGGCAGAGAGAGAGGAGGAAGCAGGCTCCCTGCTGAGCAGAGAGCCTGATGCTGGCCTCCATCCTAGGACCCTGAGATCATGACCTGAGCTGAAGGCACAGGCTTTAACCCACTGAGTCACCCAGGTGCCCCAATGTTAAGAGTCTTAAACACATCTATAAGGTTCTTTTTACTGTGTAAGGTAATAAACACACAGGTGCCAGGAATGAGGGCATGGACATTTGGGGGTGGTCATTATTTAGCCTAGACACCCCCTTCCCACTGTCATGCATCTCTTAAGGTGGGGGAATCCTAGGAATGAGCTATGTATTGTTGGTTACCCATCAGAGCCTGAGGTGGGTGTTGTCTGGCCTTAGTTCTAAAAATCACCTAACATTTATTGAGTGCTTACTGTGTGCCAGGCACATATTTATTACAAGTTTAACATTAGGGTTCTTTAATATGCTATTTTCTGACATGTCCTTATCCCAAAGAACACATATGTTAACAGGGTAAGGGACTAGTTTCAAAAAGGGGACATAGAAAGCTTCTTTTTTTAAAAAGATTTTATTTATTTATTTGACAGAGAGAAACACAGTGAGAGAGGGAACACAAGCAGGGGGAGTGAGAGAGGGAGAAGCAGGCTTCCCACTGAGCAGGGAGCCTGATGCGGGGCTCAACCCCGGGATCTCTGGGATCATGACCTGAGCCAAAGGCAGTCGCTTAACCAACTGAGCCACCCAGGCGCCCCCAGAAAGCTGCTTCTACTGGAAGAGTTTCCGTGGGCCATTACTCTTAAAGAGGTCAGGAACATTTTTTAAACTGTACTTTCTCCCCACAAATAATAAGAGTAATTAGATATTCCAAATTGCCATAAATAAAACACTTAGAGAAAAGGATAAAGTAGGGCGTAACCATGCTCTAGAATTTATATTGGAAGTTAAGCCTCTAGAGTCTTCTAACTACCACCCCAGGAACCTGGTAAATCAGTCAGATGAATGGAAGAACATAGATACTCCAGAAGCATTTTCAACCATCAGTACTCAATAATAAGCACAGTGATGAGAGGAAGGGGTGATCACTAATAATGTTAGGACAAGTAGGTTATGGTATGACAAAGAAGTAACTGAGATTCATCTGTCACATATACTCAATTGCATTCCAAATAGCAAAATAATTAAAGCAAAACAAACAAAAATAAAAATCTGAATATCACATTGATTCCAGCTGTAGGGATCGAGAGTGGACAGCTTTTCAGTGCACCTGCCCAGCTCTTCCTTCTTCGGGAATGGGTGGTTCTTCCTTCTTTGGGAATGGGCCCCCTACGTATTCCTCAAGCCATAGGGGTGAGTCTTAAGGAGCCATATGTGTACATGGTCTCCCAGGACGCCTGGGTGGCTCAGTTGGTTAAGCGACTGCCTTCGGCTCAGGTCATGATCCCGGAGACCCGGGATCAAGTCCCACATTGGGCTCCCTGCTTGGCGGGAAGCCTGCTTCTCCCTCTCTCACTCCCCCTGCTTGTGTTCCCTCTCTGTCAAATAAAATCTTTTAAAAAAAAAAAAAAAAGACATGGTCTCCCAGACAGAGCTAACCGGATTGGTCGTAGGCACTGCATTACTTTCCTGGGCTACTATAACAAAGATCCACAAACTGGGTGGCTTAAACCAACAGAAACTTATCATCTCACAGTTCTGGAGGCCAGAAGTTTAAAATCAAGGGGCTGGTAGGGCCATGCTCCTCCTGGCACTTCTAGGGGAGGGTCTTCTCTCACCTCTTCCAGCTTCTGGTTAAGCCTCAGGAGCTTTAAACTTGGTTTGGCATTCCTTGCTTTGTGGCAGCTTACCTCCAACCTCTGCTTCCATCTTTATGTGGCCGTCTTCCCCCTGTGTCTGCATCCCGGTTTCCTCTTCTAATAAAGACACCAATCGTGTTGGAATAAGGGCCCATCCTATTCCAGTG
Organism: Spilogale gracilis; assembly: GCA_004023965.1. Classification (NCBI taxonomy): domain Eukaryota; kingdom Metazoa; phylum Chordata; class Mammalia; order Carnivora; family Mephitidae; genus Spilogale; species Spilogale gracilis. The sequence continues at coordinate 19,216 of PITA01016024.1, read as the reverse complement.
TGACCTCATCTAAACTAATCGCATCTACAATGACCCTATTTCCAAGTGAAGTCACATTCTGAAGTACTGAGGGGGTTAGGGCTCCTCTTTTAGAAAGGAGGAACACTGTTCATCCCCTAACAGGCACCTAGCCCAAACCGTGCCAGAGTTCCTTCCCTGGGATTTGGAATTGAACAAGATTGTAGTCGTAGCCTATAAGCTGACTGGTTCCATGAAGAAAGAAAAGCAAATGGAAACTGGGGCTCAGCCTTCTTACACTTTACTAAGTAGCAGAGAAAGTCTATTTATGAAAAGAGAAAAATGAAACAGACGGGGGCTGGGGAGGCAGAGAAAAAAAAAGGGGCAGAGGAAGGGTGCTCTGGGTGGCAACTTTCTCTACAGTCCTACAACCTTTCTGCAGCTCCACTGCTGCCCACCTTGGGGTCCCTGAGACACTGTAGGCTTCCTGAAAAGCTTGGTTGTTTGCTTAAGGAAACTCAGCTTGGTTTCTGTTGCTTATGAGCAAAGCTAATAGAAAAGCTATAATCAGGATAAGATGCCCTATTAGTTCTCCTTGCTGCTCTAACAACTTATCACAAACTTAGTGCTTAAAACAACACAAATTTATTATCATATAGTTCCGTAAATCAGAAATCTGGTACAGATCTCACTGAGCTAAAATCAAAGTGTTGGTAGGGCTGCATTCCTTTCTGGAGGTTCCAAGGAAGAATCTTCTTAACTTCTCCAGCTTCTTGAAGCCCCTTCTTCCATCTTTAAAGTCAGCAACACCATTTGTCTGGTTGTCTACAGTCAGGAAAGTTTTCTTCATTTTAAGGGCTCAAGCTGAGCCCTCCATTGGATTGGACCCACCTGCATAACACAAACTAATCTCCCCACCTCAGGGTCCTTATCTTTATTTATTTGACAGAGAGAAACATAGCCTGAGAGAGGGAACACAAGCAGGGGGAGTGAGAGAGGGAGAAGCAGGCTTCCCGCCGAGCAAGGAGCCTGATGTGGGACTCGATCCCGGGACTCTGGGATCATGACCTGAGCCGAAGGCAGTCACTTAACCAACTGAGCCACCCAGGCGCCCCAGGGTCCTTATCTTTAATCACATCCATCCACAAAGTCCCTTTTGCCATGCAAAGTGTAATATTCACAGTTTCAGGGATTCGAATGTGAACATTTTTAGGACCCATTATTCTGCCTTCCACAGATACATAACAAAATGTGTCATGACCATTTGTAATACGATAGATGGCTTAGAGTTTAATGGTCTTTCTTTGTACTGTTTCTCTTGTAAAATTGTTTCATTTTATTTGCACCGGCTCATTCTGAAGCTTTGGCCTCCTAAAGCTCTTTTTGAGGAACACAGGGTGAACTCTGTCAGATTCAAGGACCTTTATTTAGCTGCTTTCTCATAGCTGAAGGTTTAACTATCCCGGAAGGACACTAAACGAGGACATATTCCCAAAAGATCTGATTGGAGCCAGGAAGGAATAAACAGAATGGAATCAAATTGCTTATACCCCACTAAAGAATTGCATGTATTAAAATGTTATTACTGAAAAAAAGACAATTGAAATTTCTCTGAACAGAGAGTCTGGGGTGGATACTTTGGTAAAGGTGTTTCTGGCAGAAGGTTGGAAAGGCCAATTTACGTACAGACACAATAAAGGAAATGTATATCTACAGGGAGACAGGTAAGCTCACATAGTCAACAAAGACAAATGGGCCAGGTGCCACTGTAGGACTGGGCATACAGTGGAGAACACAAGTTCCTGCCTTCCTGAAGGATATAGATTTATACAATATGTGATATATATTACATATACTATAATGTCAGGGAGAGATACAGGCTATGAAGAAAAATAAAGCAGGATGTGAGGGTAGAGAATAATGGAAGAGGTGCTGTTTTGGATGAAGCAGTTTTAAAATGCCTCAAATTTAAAAAGAACGTTATTTTTGGAAACAATCATATACTCACAGGAGGTTGCAAAGCAATATACAGAGAAGTCCCATGCACTTTTCCCGCATCTCCCCCAATGTTAGCATTTTATGCAATTACAGTACGGTATCAAAACTAAGAAAGCAACATTAGCGCAATCCATAGGACTTGTTCAGATTTCACCAGTTACACGTGCGCTCATTTGAGTATGTGTGCATAATTCTAGGTAATTTTAACATTGTGTGTAGTCTTGCATAATCATCACTACGATCAAGGTACTGATCTACATCTATGAATTATACTCAATAAAGCTATCACAAAGAAATGTGCCATCATCACAAGGCCCATCAATGTTACCTCTTTGTAGCCACACCCATCCCTCCCCACCATCACTAAGCCCTGGCATCACTGTTCTCCATCTCTATCATTATGTCATTTCATGCTACATAAATGGAATCATGCAGTAAGTATCCTTTTGAGATTGGGTTTTTTCACTGTCATTCGCTTGAGATCCATCCAAGTGACATGTATCAGTAGTTTTTTCTTTTTTATTTCTGAGTAGTTTTCCATTGTATGGATGTACCACGGTTTGTTTAACCATTCACCCATTAAAAAACACTTGGTTAGTTTCCAACTTTGAGCTATTACCAACAAAACTGCTATGAACATTTGTGTACAAGTTCCTGCCTGAAAATAAGGCTTTGTTTCTCTTGGCTAAATGCCCAGGAGTGTGATTGCTGGGTTGTATGGTAAGTGTATGTGTGGTTTTTCCAGAGACTGACAAGCTATTCTCCAGAGGAACTGTATCATTTTTTATTCCCTAGCAATGTATGAGTGATCCAGTTTCTCCACAGCCTTGCCAACATTTGGTGTTAATCACGGTTTTTCCTTTTAGCCATTTTGATAAGTATGTTGTGATATCTCATTGTGGTTTAATTTGCATTTCTCTAAGGACTAATGTTGAATATCTTTTCATGTATTTATTTGCCACCAATATGTTCTCTTTGGTGAAGTGTCTGTGCATGTCTTGCTCATTTTCTAATTGGATTGTTAGTGTTGTTTTTTTTTTAATGCTGAGTTTTGAAAGTTATAAAAAAGATATTTCAGGGGTGCCTGGGTGGCTCAGTCAGTTAAGTGTCTGCCTTTGGCTCAGGTCATGAGCTTAGGGTCCTGGGATGGAGCCCCATGTTGGGCTCTCTGCTCAACAGGGAGCCTGCTTCTCCCTCTCCCTCTGCTGTCCACTCCCCCTGCTTGTGAGTACTCTCTCTCTCTGTCAAATAAATAAATAAAATCTTTTAAAAATATAAATAAATAAAATATATTCCAGACATTAGACCTTTGTCAGATATGTTATTTGCAAATATTTTCTCCCAGTCTGTCATTTATCTTCTCATTCTCTTAACAGTGTCATCTGTAGCACAAAGTTTTAAATCCTGATGAAGTCAAGTTTATCAATTTTTTTCCCTTATTGGCCATTCTTCTGGTGTTAAGTCTAAGAACTCTTTGCCTAGTCACAGGTCCTGAAAATTTTCTATATGTTCTTCCCTAAAAGTTTTATAGTTTTACATTTATATTTAAGTCTAAGATTCCTTTTGAGTTAATTTTGCATAAAGTGTGAAGCCTACATTGAGTTTCATATTCTTTCTTATGGATGTCTAGTTGCTCCAATACCATTTATGGTAAAGCTTATCCCTCCTCCATTGAATTTTTTTGCTTCTTTGATAAATTTAATTGGGCATTTTGTGGGCTTGTTTCTGAGATCTCTATCTGTTCCATTGGTGAATGTGTCTACCTTTCCACCACTATCACATTGTTGTGATTACTGTAACCCTATAGCAAGTCTGAATATTGAGAAATGGTTTCGCCTACTTCATTCTTGTTTTCCAAAAATTGTTTTGGCTAATCTAGAGCCTTTCACTTTCCACATAAATTTTATTTTATTTTATTTTATTATTTTTATTTTTTTAAATATTTTATTTATTTGACAGAGAGAAACACAGCCAGAGAGGGAACACAAGCAGGGGGAGTGAGAGAGGGAGAAGTAGGCTTCCCACCGAGCAGGGAGCCCGATGTGGGGCTCGATCCCAGGACTCCGGGATCATGACCTGAGCCGAAGGCAGTCGCTTAACCAACTGAGCCACCCAGGCACCCCCCACATAAATTTTAGAATAAGCTTGTCTATATCTAAGACAGAAACTTGCTGAGATTTTATTAAAATTATGCTAAACCTAGAGGTTTAGGGCATCAGTTTAGGGGAAAATGACATTTTTACTATATTGAAATTTTCCATCCATGAATGGTGTGTCTATTCAAGGATTTCAGTTATCTTTTATTTCTTTCATTAGCATTTTATAATTTTCATCATACAGATCCTATACTTATTCTTGTCAAATTTATAGTTAAATATTTTATTTTCTTTGGAGTGATTTATAAGGCATGCCTTCTTTAGGGGAATATTGGAATAGAGTCCTGAGTGAAACAACAACGTGGAGTGAGCATGAGTGCAAAGGTCCTGAGACAGGAGCTTGCTTGGTGTATGTAAAGAACAGCAAGAAGAATAGCATGTTTGAGGTGGAGCCAACTTGAAAAAGAGTAGTAGCAAATGAGCTCCAGGCTGTCAGGGGTCAACAGGGCCTTGGTAACATCGTGATGAGACTCTACTCTAAATGTGATGAGATGCCATCAGAGAGTTTTGAACACAGAGATGACATGGCCCAATTTATATTTCAGAAGGACTGTCCTGGCGCTGGAAAATAGGCTGTAGGAAGATAAGGGGAAACAGGAAGCTGTATAAGGAAGCTCTTGGAGTGGCCCAGATGACAGAGTGCAGACCCGGTTGGCTGCTGCGGAGGTGATGAGAATACTTGAGTCTAGACCTATTTCAAAGGTGTAGCGGAGAGGACTGGGTATGAGATGTTAGGGAAGGGAAGTGTTGAGGATGACTCGAAGGTTCTTGGCCAATGCAGCTGGCCAAACAGTGGTGCCATTTACTGAGAAGAGGAAAACTTCATTTTTTAAAAAGTTTACTTGTCAGAGAAAGAGAGAACAAGCAGGGGTCGCAGCAGGGGAAGGAGTAGCAGACTCCCTGATGAGCAAGGAGCCCCATGTAGGATTTGATCCCAGGATTCTGGGATCATGACCTGAGCTAAAGGCACATGCTTAACAGACTGAGCCACCCAGGTGTCCTTGGAAAATTTCAATTATAGCATAAAAACAAAAATTGTCACTGCCCAGAAAAGACCTAAAGCCTGCCGTTGCAGTGCACAGTCCCAGACCACCCACATTTCTGCAATGCTGGCTACTAGTTGGACTCCAGAAACTACTGAAATTGGCCCCATAGGAAGGATGTTGGAGATGAAAGAAGAATAGTTATTAAGCACATAAGGACCAAGATTTGTCATGATACTTCACATTAATCCTCATTAGTTTCCTTATGGCTAAATAGTAATATTTTTAAAAAGATTTTTATTTATTTTTTTGACAGAGAGATCACAAGTAGGCAGAGAGGCAGGCAGAGAGAGAGGAGGAAGCAGGTTCTCTGCCGAGCAGAGAGCCCGATGCGGGCCTCCATCCCAGGACCCTGAGATCATGACCTGAGTTGAAGGCAGAGGCTTTAACCCACTGAGTCACCCAGGTACCCAATAGTAATATGTTATTTCTCTTTTATTTTTTTAATTGCTGTAAAATAGACATATAACATAATAGGAATCATTTTAACCATTGTAAGTTTATACTTCAGTGGTATTAAATATATTTACAATGTTGTATTACCATCACCACTATCTAGACCCAAAACGTTTTTATCATCCCTAACAAAAGTTCTGTACCCAGTAAACAATACCCTTTCCTCCCTCTTCAGTCCCTAGTAAACCACATTCTACTTTCTGTCTCTATGGGTTTGCCTATCCTAAGTGGCTCATATAAGTGGAGTCTTCACTCTTTGTCCTTTTGTGTCTGGCTTATTTGACTGAGCATATAGTTTTCAAGGTTTATCCATGTTACACAATATATCAAAATTTTCACTTTTATGGCAGAATAATACTCCATTGCATGCATATACCACATTTTGTTTATCTATTCATCTGTTAAGGGACATGTGCATTGTTTCCACCTTTTGGCTATTGTGAATAGTGCTGCTGTAAATATTCCTGTATAAGTATCTGACTTTCTGCTGTTAGTTCTTTTGAATATATACCTAGAAGTGGAATTGCTGAGTCATGTGGCAATACTATGTTTAGCCTTTGAGAAAACCATGAACTTTTTCCAAAGCAGTTGCACCATTTTCCATTCCCACCAGCAATGCACAAGGGTTGCCATTTCTCCCTGTACTTGCCAACACTTGTTATCTTCTATGTGTGTTTTAATAGCCAGCCTAGTACAGTAGCTATGAAGTAATACATCATTGTGGTTTTACATTTCTCTAATGATTAATGATGTTGAGCATCTTTTCATGTGCTTATTGGCCATCTGTAGATCTTCTTTGGAGAAATCCAAAGAAATCCAAAAATTTGAGTCTTTGCCACTTTTTAAGGTTGTGTTATTGTTGTTAATTGTTGAGATTTAGGAGTGCTTTATGTATCCTGGATAGTAATCCCTTATTAGATACATGATTTGCAAATATTTTCTCCCATTCCATATGTTGTTGTTTGTTGGTTTGTTTTGCTTTTCTGATAGTATCCCTTAATGCACAAAATTTCTTCATTTTGATGAAGTCTAGTTTATCTATGTTTCCTTTTATTACCTCTGCCTTTAGTGTCATACCCATGAAATTGGTGCCAAATCCAATGTCATGCAGGTTTTCTCTGATGTCTTTTTCTGAGAGTTTTATAGTTTTAGCTCTTTGATCCATTTTGAGTTAATTTTTATACAGTATGTTAGGTAAGTGTACAATTTCATTCTTTTGCATACAAATATCCAGTTTTCCCATTAGTATTTGTTGAAAAACTGTCCTTTCCTGATTGAATAGTTCTGGCACCCTTGTAGAAAATCAATTGGTAGGTGCCTGGGTGGCTCAGTGGGTTAAAGCCTCAGCCTTCGGCTCAGGTCATGATCTTGGGGTCCTGGGATCCAGGCCCACATTGGGCTCTCTGCTCGGCAGGGAGCCTGCTTCCTCCTCTTTCTGCCTGCCTCTCTGCCTACTTGTGATCTCTCTCTGTCAAATAAATAAATAAAATCTTTTTTTTTTTTTAATATTTTATTTATTTGACAGAGAGAAACACAGCCAGAGAGGGAACACAAGCAGGGGGAGCGAGAGAGGGAGAAGCAGGCTTCCTGTCGAGCAGGGAGCCCCACGCGGGACTCGATCCCAGGTCTCCGGGGTCATGACCTGAGCTGAAGGCAGTCGCTTAACCAACTGAGCCACCCAGGCACCCCAAATAAATAAAATCTTAAAAAAAAAAAAAGAAAATCAATTGGTCTCCCTATTCTATTCTGTTGGCTGTCTTCATGTCAGTACCATATTGTTTTTGTTTTAAAAATCTATTTCTATTTATTTTTTTAAAGATTATTTATTTATTTATTTGGCAGAGAGAAAGAGCACAAGCAAGGGGAGTGGCAGACAGAGGGGGAGGGAGGAATAGGCTCCCAGGCTGAGCAGGGAGCCCGATGTGGGGCTTGATCCCAGGATCCTGAGATCATGGCCTGAGCTGAAGGCAGACACTTAAGCGACTAAGCCACCCAGGCACCCCAGTACCATATTGTTTTAATTACTGAAGCTGAGTAGCAAGTTTCAAAGTTGGGAAATGTAATCTCCCAATTTTATTAGTCCTCTTCAAGATTGTTTTGGCTATTTGGAGGCCCTTACAATTCTGTATGTACTTGAAGATCAGTTTTTCCATTTCTGTGAAAAAGGCTATTGGAATTTTGAGAAAGAGTGTGTTGAATCTATAGATCGTTTTATGTAGTATTGACATCTTCCTATCCATGAACACAGAACATCTTTCCATTTAATTTAGGTCTTCTTTAATTTCTTCAAGCAAGGCTGTGTTATTTTTAGTACACAAGTCTTTTACCTCCTTGGTTAGATTTATTTCTATGTATTTAATTCTTTTAGATGCTCTATAAATGGAATTGCCGTCATGATTTCCTTCTCAGGTTGTTCATTGCTCATGTATAGGAACAAAATTGATAACATCTCATTTTTTGTAAAAGAAGAAATAAGTTGTTCAAAGGTCCTTCGCTAGTAAGGTCCAACTCCGGGCTCTAACTCCAAATCTATTGTGTTAGCTCTCTGAGGAGGTAGCTTACCTGACCCCTTCCCATATTGTCCTTTCTCTCTGACTTGATGCTCTTAGTTGCAAATTAAGAAACACTAGAAAAAGAAGAAAATAGAGCACTGCAACAATTAGACTCTAAATTCTGACCAGTATGACAACTGAACCATAAAGAGGCAACCAAGTGCTCAAAGACACCCATGATATTCCATAGATACATTCATGTCTATTCTTTTTGAGTGGACGGCCCAGAGACAAATAACAAAGGGTCATCATTGAGTGTGAGACCTCAAAATGTGAAAATGGTTGGTGACAATGGCTCAGAAATCAAGAAGCTACTTGTAGCAAATCAAGTACTCTAATGCATCGTCAACACAGGAGAGTTTCTCATGGCCCTGACCAAAGGACTATGTCATGGTACACAGATGAGGTTAATGCTCTTGAGGAACTGGGTGGGGGGGGCTCGGGCTCAGGAACGGTGCACCCTGCAGCCTGCCACCAGGTTAGAGACCATGAGCATGTCACGCAACACTGACGAGTCTCTAATGGCCATGGCAGTCTTAATATGCCTGCAGGAGGGGATGGATGAGCTTTGTCCAGGCTCCTGAATGCCATTCAGGAACCACTAAGTTCTCTTCCAAAAGCCCCACCGAATACCTTTACTCTTCTCCCAAACCTGCTGTTTCACAGGATTTCTGAATCTCCACCTCCTGCTGATGCTGCAGAACAGAAGAGGCAGTTTGAATGTGGGACCATGACTATTGTTGCAGCTGCCACTGATGGGAACCTGGCCCAGTGGCTATGGACAGTGCTGTGAGAATTTGCACAGTCTGCTTTCCTGCTGCCCCTTGCCTAGGCCAGCAAGATATCCAGAAAGCAATGCTGAAGTCTGGTAAACAGAAGTATACTTCTGTGTGTATTTCTATTTTGCATATATACACAAATACAGAGTTGAGAAATCAGAATAGCTTCTCCCTCCTCTCAAAGGGAAGAACATTCTGGCCAGAAGATAACACCTTAGGATCTTCTCAGTTTACCCTCTTCTACCTCCAGTGTAAAGGTGCTATATGGCAATAAGGTATTCTTCCTCATACCTGCCAAGAAATCCCAGACAAGGAATGGTAGTCTTCAGACCTAATGAATTACTAACATTTTTAGGTGGAGAAGTAAGGAGTTGCCCAAGCACATATGTATGTTTCTCCTAATATGCAGAATACTGGAGAAATCCCCCAGGGTGTCAAAGCTGCCTCAGTAACAGAAAAGACATGAAGAAAGTTCACGAAGCAAAATGGTATCCAGGTAACTTTCTCTGTGGCTCATTCTTTGGACATGTTATAACAGTATTTCTTTTATATCACAGAAAAAGATTGATAAAGTAGGTCATAATGCTTTAAATTACTTTTCCAGTGGGGCTATGATGCTCTAATGACACAGTCTCTTCCCACTTCTTCCATAAATCACTAGCGACTTCCCTCAAAATGGTCCCTTGCCTCCAGCCTCTTGCCCTTCAGACCAACCTTACATTGCCTCATTAATGCTCCTAAGCATATCAACCCTTGGATTAAAAATCTGCGCTCTTTCCTTGTTGCCAATAGAATTAAACCTTAATTCCTCTCTATGCCATTTGAGGTTTCTTACCTTTTTCCTCCTTATCTTCTACTGTGTCTGGATTGCCAGGCCAATCATGCTCTGGGGTAAAGTCATAGTTTCCTACACTTACAATCGCAGCTCTGCTCCTCTCTACTTCTCTAACTCCTCCTTCTCCCACTTCAGGGCTGGGTTCAAATCCCACCTCCTCCACTTCTACCCACACCAATCACTCCTTGCTAGAAATTCCTATTGCACACTCACTGTGCACCTCATTTTGGCAGCTTTTTTACTGAGTGAATAATACGCATGTCTGACTGCACTAGAAGCTTTGTGACTACAGATTATAGAATAAGCTCCCTGCCCTGGGGGAGAAGACTTAGGTGCTTTATCATGATGTATTACTGTCTCCTGAGGGCAAGGCTGTCTCCACAGTCAAAGGCAAGTTCTCAAGTTCTGCAAGGATATCATGCTTTTTATGGTGCTATGGACATTGTAGGATTTCATAAAGATTTACTAAATTGAATTAAATCCTCTCTCTGTGTCTCGGTCTCTGGGGCTTACCTGCTAATTGAGGATGGTAGCTGAAGTGCAATAACTAATTTGCTCTTAAATGGCCCAACCTACAAAACTGGTTTACTTCAGCTGTGCTGAAGGGGTAAGGATAAAGATGAGAAAGGAAAAACCATCCCATCGCGTTGCAACATGGAAAAGTTGCTCAATGTAAGTACACTCTCCTGGAGGGACCACTGGCTGTAGGTATAAACTGTTGCAGGGTGAAATTAAGTGAGGTACCGCAAAGCCCCACAAGTAAAGGAGTGAGGAAAGGCCAAATGAGTAGACTAGGGAAGGAGAGCAGTAGAAACTTCCTCTGCCCTCATATGAGCAGCAAGGGCCATAGAAAATGGAATGGCTTCCTTTGAACATAACCAAAGACATGCCATGGTCAGTCGTTGGAAACCACGGTTCACACTTCACACATTTGTAGCAATAAAGGCTGTTGCTGGTAAATTTGGTTTCCAGACACCCACTCTCACAGGTAGCAGCAGCGTGGCGGTTGTCCCGAGTGACTCTGAGTTCATCTCTCTGTCCTGAGTGGAAGGATTGAGGCAAGCGAGTCCACCAAACCTTGGTTCTCTTCCATGGGGCCCCGGGGACAAGTCGAAAAATCTAACCCAAAACAGAAACTGGCGGGTTAGGGGACCGGGCAAGGATGTAGTAGAGGCTTCTTCCGACTTCAGGCATCCCCCGTCCCCCCATGGTAAACCAGAAGAGTCTATTCCCAGCTTACGACCAAGTCCAACGATCCTTAGGCCGATCAAGGTGCCCGCTGAGACTGGTTGCAGCTCCCAGCCACGAGTGGCTCCCATCTCTTGCCCCAGGGCGGCGAACGACCTCACCAGAGCCCCCTGGCCCGGGCCCCACTGGGCGCCCGGGACAGTGAAGCTCGCGCTCCTCCTCTCTCGCATCCCCTCCCCTCTTCTTCCCTCCCTCTGCCAGTCCCTCCCTAAGCCGTGGCGGAGGTGGGGCCGGGCTTGGCTCAGCGAGGCCCGTGCATTCCAGAGAGCCGAGCGATCTAGAGCAACAAAGGAGCTGGGGCGTCGGTGGGAGAAGTCGGGGGGCTGCGGCGCGCTCGGGCGAAGGTGGCGGCTGGGCCGCCGGCTGGCGCAGAGGGGAAGCCAGGGAGCTAGTCCCCCACTGCCGGCCCGCGCCTGGCCTCCGCCGCAGGGTCGGGAGGTAGTTTTAATGGTGGCAGAGGGAATGGGGCTGGAGATTGGGGGCCCAGGGGGCTCCCGGGGCTGAAGACAGTTTGGGTTGCCCGGAGAAAGAGTTAGAGAGTTGTGCATCGCGGCCGGGGCCTCAGCCGCCCAACATGGGCCCCGGGGTCCAAAGTTTGCGAAGTTGGGCGTCCAGGGCCCGCGGCGCGCGGAGCGTCCGAGGGGGCCCGGCACCGGACTTGCGGGGCTCACAGGTCGCCTGAGCCACATCCGCGGCCCCAGGGGTTGCGTGTGTGGCCGGGGGGTCCCGGGGAGCGGGCGGGGGCGCCGGGGCTTCTGCTGAGTTGGCGGGTTTGGCCATGGCCGCTGCCCGCCTCGCACGGGGGCCGGAGATCCTGCTCCCGGGGCTGCTGCTGCTGCTGCTGCTGCTGGGGGGCCTCGGCCGGGGGGCGGCCTTGAGCGGGAACGCGACTGGGCCTGGGCCGCGGAGCGCGGGCGGGAGCGCGAGGAGGAGCGCGGCGGTGACCGGCCCTCCGCCGCTGCTGAGCCACTGCGGCCGCGCAGCCCCCTGCGAGCCGCTGCGCTACAATGTGTGCCTGGGCTCGGCGCTGCCTTACGGGGCCACCTCCACGCTGCTGGCCGGGGACTCGGACTCCCAGGAGGAAGCGCACAGCAAGCTCGTCCTCTGGTCGGGTAAGCGTGCGGGAGCCGGAGCCGGGGCTGCGGTGGTGGGATGCGTGACTCTTGGAAAGAATAGGCTCGGGCCTGGGCTTCGGCGAGGGCGGGAGCTGCACCCGGGAGAGTTGGAGGAACACAGTCTGAAAATTTGGGTGCCGGCTGTAAGCAGGATGGGACCCTCGGTAAGGAGGAGGGAGGGAGTCGGTCACAAAAGGCCGGAGCAGGGTGGGTGCGCGAAGGATGCGGGGGTGCGGGGCGATAAGGGGCGCGTGAGGAGGGGGCTCAGAGGCACGGGAAAGGACGTTTTAAAAGAAATGCAGTTGCTCCATCTAAGTGCTGCTCTGGAAGCGGGGTCCTTGGGGATTCGAGGCGGTGTTTAGATCTTGGAAAAGAAACCAACCGGGAAGTCGATTTGGAGAGGAAAGAAGGAAAGATGGGGTAGAAGATTTAGGCACTGAGGGACAGGATGGGGAGAAAGAACGGAGTGAAATTTGTGACGGATTAGAAACCCCCTGGTGTTGAGTAATTGAAAGTTAACCAGAAATTTCCAGAAATTTTGTTTTGGGAGACAGGAAGTTCAGAGAACTGTGATCTTGTCTTGCTTTTGCAGGAGATTTCTCTGTTTCCTCATCTGAAAAATGGGGACCCTGATCTTTTTCTGAGGTTGTGAAGGAATGAGACTGTTCTAAGGATAATACTGCATATTCTTTGGAAGTTTGGATCTGCAGGCGGGTCAGGGCTGCTGAAGGAATCTTAAGTCTGGGATGTTGAGAGCCTATGGAAGCTTTCATAGTGGTCTGAAGTTCCAGAGCGCTCACCTCAGGGTAGGATTATGGCCAGCCTGCAAAACTGCAGAGTGAACCCAAACAAATCCTTCCTTAGCAGCAGGGAGTGGATTCTCTCTCCACTGGTCACTCTTCTGGGCTGGGGTCCTGAGGAGGCCTACGGAAAAGAACTGGTTTTGTCATCCCTTGCTTCTAGTGGTGGTGTGATTCTAAAATTGTCCTTGAAACAGAAAACCAAAAGTCAGAAGCCAATTTGGCAACATCCTTCTCTGGATAGGCCTTGGGTCCCCTACATCTCGGTTCTGCCCTGGGGTGTGGTGAGGATCCTGAAGTAAGGAGCCTGTGTGGGCTGCCTGTCATTGCCCTCTTGGCCACTAGAGTTCTGAGAGCCATTGCTGGATGTTGGACAAAGCCATGTCATTCACGGTGATGCCAGACGAGGGACTTGGGAGATGGTACCTGTGGCAGAACTGTGTCCTTAGTGGGTGTTACGTTCAAAAGTCAGAATGTAGCCAGAAGCCATGTACAGCCAATGGTAGCTTTGAAAAATCCATACATTACCATAACATAAGGTCTATGTAATTTTGCATCTATACTCTTTTTATGATAATATGTTTGTGGAAATGTGTATCATATAGGAATGTATAGTCTATAAGAAGGGGCACACCTAGAAAATGTAACTTTAGTCTTTAAAGTTACATAAATGCAAAAGAGTAGAAGACTGAAGCAATAAGACAGGAACACAAAAGAAAGGTAGAAGCAGGTTTCTTTTAGTCAGTTCTGGAGTTGCTCACACTGAGAGAATATTCACGTCCTGCCCCCCACCTCTCTGTCCTTTATTTTGCGGGGGCCATGCGCTTGAATGCTCCTAAGTTAAATGCATGTGTGATGCTGCCCTTCGGTAGTTACCATCAAATCAAGGAGGAAGGGTCTGGACCTCTTTCCAGCCCATACTCCTCAGAGCAGGTGCTGACCAGGCAGAAGTGGGTTCGGCAGGAAAGTTCAGGAGTTAGAACCATCTGCTGGCTGTGCACTTTCCATCCTTACTAGCTGCGCCTCTGGTGGGGCAGGGTCTGCTTTGGGTCTTTCTGTAGATGTTCTGGGCAATGAGGTCAGAAGCAGATGGTGGTGCAAGCTGGGTCAGTGGTGGGTAGAACAAATCAGAGCCAAGTGTAAGAATCACAGACAGGCCTTTTGCTGGGAGCCTCTGGTGAGTGATTTGTGCTGTCCTGAGTGAGTGGTCCTGATAGGACCACGTCTAAATGGTTGGTGTTGCCTGACTCTTGGAGGTGTTTTTGTGGGTGAAGGATGAAGATGATCTAGGTTGTCTTCATCTGTAAACTTTTGAAGGTAGATCCTTGTTTTTCCCTGTTTTGTTTTTTAAAGTCTCAGAATCCTGAGTACATAGCCATCTACTCATTAATTAAATGAGGCATTGGGTGCTTGCTACATGTCAGCCTGAATCAGGTTCTGGGGTGTATAAAGATAAGAAGTACAGACATGATCCCTGCCATCAAAGAGAAAACAGACAAAGAGTTTTAGCAGTTCGCATGAGAGGTATTGTGACAGGGTAGAGTGCTGAAGGAACACAAAAGACTGGGGAGCAAGGGAAGACCCCCCAGAGGAGCTAATCCTTAAGCCTCTGACCTGAGAAATAGGTAGGAATTACCTGAGCCAAGGAAAGGTTAGGTGGGAAGGAATAGGAAAAGGAGACAGCATGCAAAGATGAGGAGGTGAGAGGGCTTGGTACTTTTAAAAGAGAGCAAGGATTTTAGCAGAGCTGGATCAAAGCATGTGAGGGATAGAATCATAAGAGATAAGACCCAGAGAGTTTGAAAGCAAAGGGATTCATGCCCCATATTGAAAAGTTTGGATGTTATCCAGGAGATAATAAGGAGCCACTGAAAGCTTTTGAGCAAGGGTGAGATGTAATCATATTTGCATTTGAGAAAGATCTCTTTGAGTATTGTGTGAAGAAGCCATGGCAGGAGGGAGGCTGAAGGAAGTGGACAGATCCCAGAATTTCAGAGCTAGAACCAATGGGACTTGCTGATGAGTTGGATGGAAGGCATGATTGAGCAAGAGGACCTAGGTTGCAGGTAAGCTGGGAATGCTGGAGGAGGAGTAGGTTTAGGAAGAAAGCATGGCTTCAGTGGGGCCATGTGAAATAGAGGTGCTCAGTGGACATCTCTGTGGCGATTACCGGCAAATTTGGACTAGGAGTTGCTGAAGAAAAAAGCCACTGTGCGCTTCCTTAGCCTAGAGCCTTTGGAAGTATGCCATTGAGTGAGGAAGTTTATAGCTCAGGCTGGACTGCTTTCTAGATCTCTAGAGAACTCAGGTCCCTCCCAGATCTTTGGACTCTTTGGACTTGGGCTTGTTCAGGTACTCAGCATCTTTCCCCATTATAGCTTGAAATGTCTCTTTGTTGGCATTCCAAGCTGATCGGACAAGCGTAATATACAGGCCACGGTCCACCTTGGGCCAAATTTGATTTGGTATATGGGCCAAGAGAGCAGAGACCTGTGGCTGATGAGGGAATGAGGTCCCTGACAGCCAGCACGTGGTCTCTTTGACTGCTTCTGTGCAGTGTGTGCGCAGTGATGTGTGGCCTTGCTCCCAGCTGGGGGTAGCCCGCAGAAGAGAGCCAGACAAGCTGGGAGGAATTTCTCTTTTCCTCTCAGATATCTGGCTGAGTTGATGAGAGGAGGGATGCTGTTGGTGATGGTGGCTTATTTGCAGGGACAGAGCAGAAAGGATTTCCCTAGAGCTATTCCCAAACCTGGCCAATAAGGAGAGTAAGTTAAGATATGTATCTATTTGGAAAGTATGAAAATACAGAAAAGCACCTTCTGGCCCAAGTTTTCATCTTTGCTTTAGATTTTTCACTTTTTAACTTATTTTTAATTATTTTCAAAGATTTTATTTTATTTTATTTTATTTTATTTTTAAAGGTTTTATTTATTTATTTGGCAGAGAGAGAGAACACAAGTAGGCAGGAAGGCAGGCAGAGAGAGAGGAGGAAGCTGAGCAGAGAGCCAGATGCGGGCCTCGATCCCAGGACCCTGAGATCATGACCTGAGCTGAAAGCAGAGGCTCTAAACCACTGAGCCACCCAGGCACCCTCAAAATTTTTATTTTTAAGTAATCTCTACAGCCAACATGGGGCTCGAACCCACAACCCAAGATCGAGAATTGCATGCTCCCCTGACTGAGCCAGCCAGGCACCATGAGATTTTTAACTTTTTAATTGTGAAATGCTGCATGTGTACAAGTGTATAAAACACAGAGGTACTAAATAACAAATACTTATAATGGGACACCTGAGTCAAGAACTAGGTCTTGGCGGGCCGCCAGAAGCTCCCCTTTGTCTTTTTCAATCACATCTCCCCCCTTTCTCATCTAGAAGTCACCACTACCCTAATGTTTTTGATTATCAATTCCTTTTTCCTCTATAGTTTTATCATCTAGTTTTGGAATCCCAGAACAGTATATTTCACTTTTGAATGTTTTGGAGCTTTAAGCAACTCATGATACGTGTTTTCTTTTATGTCTTTGATGTCTGGCTTCTTTTGTTATACATTCTTTTATAAGATTCACCCATGTTATTGCAGCTCAGTTTTTCTTCATTGCCGAATAGTATTCCATTGTAGAATATATCACAATTTATTAATCCATCTTGTTGTTGTTAAACATTTGTCTCCATTTTGGGGCCATTGTGAATCCGTTTCACAATGTGAGTATTCTTCTGTGTATATCCTGGTGTCTGAGTCAAGTTTCCCTAGGTACCTACTTAGAGGAATGGGATTACCAGACAATAGGGCATGCATAACCTTCAGCTTTACTGGGTAATACAAAACAGTTCTCCAAAGTGGTGGTACCAATTTAGGTTCCCCACTAAGCCTGTGGAAGAGTCAAGTCACCATTGCTCCACACGATTTCTGATCCTTGGTGTTGTCAGCCTTTTACACTCTTGCCAATCTGGTGGATATATTGTGATAAGTGTGGTTTTAACTTGCATTTCCCTGATAAGCAGTAAGGTTAAGCACCATTTCAGATGTTTACTGGCCACTTGGATTTCTTCTATTATGAAATGTCTGTTCACATCTTTGGCCCATTTTTCTATAGGGCTGTCATTTTCATAAGATTTGTGAGAGTTCTTTATTTATGCTGGGTATGAGTCCTTTATTGGTTGTATGCATTGAAAATATTTTCTGTGGCTTGCCTTTTCGTTCTCTTTGTGTCTTCTGTTAAACAGAAGTTCTGAGCTTTAAGGTAGTCATTTATAAAACTTTTTATAATTAGTGCTTATTGTCTTATTTTAAAAAGTCCTTTCATGGGGAGCTTGGCTGGCTCAGTTGGTTAAACATCCTGCTCATAGTTTTGGCCCAGGTCATGATCTCAGGATTCTGAAGGTGCCTGCGTGGGGCTCCCTGCTCAGCAGAGAGTCTGCTCCCTCTCCCATCCCTCCCAACCCCTGCTCATGCACACACACACACACACTCCCTCTCAAATAAATAAATAAATCTTAAAAAAAAGTCCTTTCATAACACAAAGTCATAAACTTATTCTCTTATGTTATCGTCTCAAAACTTTTTAGATTCTCTTTTCAATTTAGACATGTAATTCACTAGTTTCATACATGTTGTCTCAACATCATTTGTTAAAAGGAATATCCTTTCTCCACTGCTGTGCCATAAATCAGGTGTCCAAATATCTGTTTGTTTCTGGGATTTTTATTCTGTTCCATGACTCTATTTTCTATCCCTTGCCAATATGTACCATTGTAATTGTCGTTATCTTCTTTTTTAATTATCATATATTTATAAGAACATCTTTACCTTCTTTGGGCTGTGAACCTCTTTGGCAGTCTGGTACAACCCAGGGGCCCCTTCTCAGTATATTTTTAAATGTATCCAGTAAAACACACAGGATTAAAAAGGAGCACATAAGATTACAAAGGAAATGAATTATATTGAAATATAAATATCAACTATATTAAAACAATTTTGTGTTCTAACATATATGTTAGCTATATGTGTTTTATTAATATGCTAAGTAGATGTACTATGTATTTAATATAATCATAATGTCAAGGTGGAAATGAAAGTAACAGTATTTTGAGATATCTGTAACAAAAATGTCTGATTTCCATTTGTGACAAAAACACAAGTACTGATAACATTACTGTAGTATGTGGCTTATATCCATAATTGAAGGAAATGCTAAATTTCTGTTATATGTAATTTTTTTCCCATCCAAGTTCATGGGCCCCTGAATTCTCTATAAGAATCTTTTCTGAGTTCCAAACCAAGAACCTCTACTGTTCCTTTTTTTTTAAATTTTGATTTATGTATTTATTTGAGAGAGAGAGAGTACAAGTGGGAGGGGCAGAGGGAGAGAGAGAGTCTCACGCAGACTCTGCTCTGAGTGCAGCGCCCGTCGCGGGGCTCCATCTCACCACCATGAAATCACAACCTAAGCCAAAACCAAGAGTTGGATGCTTAACCTCGCTGTGCCACCCAGGCACCCTGCCATTATTCCTGTAATAGTTATAGTATTTATGGTACAGCAGTATCTAAGAGAATCTGGACTGTTCTTGTCCCTTTCTATTTTAATGTAAAAACAGTTGTTGGTGGTTTTGATGGAGATTATATTGAGTATACAGACTAATTTGAAAAAAAAAAAAAGACATCTTTACAATATTGAGTCTTCCAGTCATTTCATTATATATTTCTGTCTATTTAGAATTTTATTTTCTCAATTTTTTTATTTTTGTGTAGCGTTTCAGTGTCATTTGTTACATATAGTCCTAGGTACTTGATTTTTAAAATACTATTATAAATATTCCCTTTAACATTTCATTTTCTGTTTATTGGTGGCATTTAGAAATAAATTGATTTTTTTTAAAGATTTTTTTAAATGTCTTTTTTTTTTTAAGATTTTATTTATTTGACAGCGAGATCACGAGTAGGCAGAGAGACAGGCAGGGAGAGAGGAGGAAGAAGGCTCCTTGCCAAGCAGAGAGCCCGGTGTGGGCCTCGATCCCAGGACCCTGAGATCATGACCTGAGCCAAAGGCAGAGGCTTAACCCACTGAGTCACCCAGGCGCCCTTTTTAAAAAAGATTTTATTTATTTATTTGACAGAGAAACACAGCTAGAGAGGGAACATGAGCAAGGGGAGTGAGAGAGGAGAAGCAGGCTTCCCGCTGAGCAGAAAGCCCAATGTGGGGCTTGATCCCAGGACTCTGGGACTATGACCTCTGAGCCAAAGGCAGACGTCCAATGACTGAGCCACCCAGGCACCC